>MKEJ01093612.1:0-11903 GCA_001753735.1 Embelia ribes
TTTTTTTAATCATAGATATATAAAAAAAATGTATTTATTATCTTTTTCTTATTTTACCCCATTGTCTTGCAACTACATTTTTAACCACTCCACGCAATACAAACCTTTGATTAAGCGTATTTGATTACTTTATCCCATTTGAATAGGTTTATATTTATTTTATTTTTAGTCCATCCCAATACATAATCCAATTTCTATTTTAGAAAAACAGTTAAAAAATTATTTTATTAAAATGTTCTTATTTATTATAGCCATTTAATTACTCAATCCATTATAAATTGTGTAGAATGGTAATATTAATTAAGGATATTGTACGAAAGAGAGTATAAATATTTTGAATTTAAATAGAATTAAGTGATATTTCTTAATACTCGTGGGGGAAAAAAAATAGAACCATTCAAATAAGATGAATGGGATAACTATATTTTGCTAAAATTTAGGCTATTTAATGATCTTAGTAAATCATATGTAGTAATTTTAATTAGTTATTTTGAGATGGAGTGTTAAAAATTCAAAGGAAATACTACATTGAGACTTACCTTAGTTAACGTTCCCAAAATTTTCAATCACATAGGCTAGGATTAGAGACCATGATCCATTAATTTACCAGGATAAACTAGCAAAACATTGATTAATTTCAAAAGGTGGTTTTGTCAATTGACATATGCTTGGATCAAAACTAACAATATTGGTCAAAATTCAAAACCATAGACATAATAATAGTATTTAAGACCATGATCATGTGGAAATGTAGCATCGCAGACCTAACAAACTTCTTGGAAATTGAATGCAGCTCACCATTTGTCAAAAAAATATCATTTCTTATGCTATAAAAATTTACTTTTCGCATTTAGTGTTACTACTTCATAATTTTGGAAAAAATTTACTATATTAATCTTTGTTAAGATACTCAAATTAATTTGTTGATTATTTAATACTAATTGGAAAAAATCAATAAGTGCCGTCTTGGCTTTTTAAAATAACAATTAATATGAAAGAGAAAAAATATTGTAAAAAGGATGAAATAAATTTTAAAAGGAAAATGAAAAATAAACGAAGGTGTTCCTATCTCATTTTATTCATACTTGCTTGGATTTAAAGTATTAAAATCATTGAACAAAATATAACTTTAGGTAGTTTGTGAGTAGCGTGTAATTCTTTTTTTGTGACAATTCAGCTATACAAAAATATAATAAATGAATTGCTATTGTTGATACCCCACTTGGAAAAAAAATACTATTTAATTTAGAGAAAACTTTTGACTTTACAATTTTTTGCCATAAAATAAATAAAGCGTTGATCAAACAGGCAATGCCGCCATAGATGCGTAATAACGTCCAACGCTTCCCATTCTAGATCTAGAAGAAAGATAAATTATGTACTATGGGCAAAATTATTATAGGGTTTCCTTTGTTTCAGCTTTTAAAGAAATACTCAGTTTCCTATTTTTAGTGACTTTTAAGTAAAGTAAAAAAAATAATAATAAGTGATTTTTTCACAATTTCGAAGATAAAATTTAATAACCGATGGAGTAAGCCAGTTTTTTTTTATACAAAAAAAAATAAATGTATTCAGCTAAAAAAATTTAATTTATTTATATCAAAATAGCAAATTAATTCAATTTAAAAACTGAATAAACAAAAATAGTTAAGCTTTTCGGAAATGAAGTAGAAAAGTTGAAGCTGAAACGCTGCAACCAAACAAATCCGTATGCATGCACATTGTTGCTTGTGCTTATATTAATAATGTGTTTTCTCTTTTCTGTTTCGGTTTAGTTTGTTTGCTGAGGCTAATAGTCAGGAAAGTTTGCTGTATGCAGATCTGTGTTGTCTTTCTATCTTTTTTCCTTTTTAAAGAATTTTAAGTTTTTAAATGAATCTGAATTATTATTATTTTTTTTCTTGTATCTAATGATTTTATGTTGAATGTAGTATTAATGTAAACCTATTTTGCTCCGTGGTGGTTTGATCTGCTAATTTGTGGGAAACAAAATATAATAAAGAACAATGACTTGTGTCTGATGGTTTTTTCGGAACGTGAATGTGCTTTTATGTATTTATTTTTGTAACGGTAACATATTGCGGAAAAGCCCAGGTTTTTGAATATATGAATAGGTATTTTTGGACTCGTAATAGGAAATAAAACCCTAGTTTCTTCCTCTAAGTCGATTGCCAGTGGTTCTTTATGATTTCTCCAACTTTTAGATTTTTTCTTGTTGTTTCGAACTAATAGTGCGGGAGAAATTAGTCATATTTGTGGTTTAGGGTGCTATTATTTTAAAAGAGGGAATGTATGCAAGGAAAAGATGATTTATGTTGCATTGCATTTTCGGGAGAGGATTGCGATTTTAAGCTCTCATATATTTAATACATTCTATAATTTAAATATAACTATGTAGTTGGTTGTTTTCATGTCATATTGGACTTGTTTGATTGCAACTTTTAAGTTAAAAAGCTAGTATTTTCCTAACTATTAAAAAAACTTACAAACTGAACATCCAAAAAGGCTTGAGCTTAAAGGATGCTACCAAATAAATGTGTTAATTGTTATGTTAGTGTTTAGATAATCGTGTGTAGGTCTGCAATGTCCTGTTATTATCTTCTTGTTTTTCTCTTTCACATATGTTTTCGTGTTCAAGGAGCAGGTTTCTATGTTAAGAAACCAGGTTCTTCTTTTTAAATCTTAACCAAAGTTGTGTTCGAAACCTTGCTCCTAAAAATATGCTGATTCAAAGTTAAAACTTGGTTGTGGACTAAAACCTAGTAGTTTGTTCCACTGGTCTCTTACTCTTGTAAGTTCTTAGAGAGGAAAAATGTGAAAAAGAACGTATTTTTTTTAGAAGATCTTTGGTACTTTTAAAGATTTCAATCTTAAGCATATAACAACTTTTGTTAAAGGCTCGCGCTGGTGTATTGTTTTTTTTCTGCAGAAGTGGAATGTACTTTTGTTTTGATTATTATTGTTGTTGTAACTTTGGCATATCACAAGTTGTCATATGGATACAATTATCAGAAAAAATAAAATTGGTTCTTCTTAAGGATACTACAAGTTTGTTTTGTAATTAGGGTAAAATTTTCACTGGCAGCTTTTAATACTTTACGGTTATGATGAACTACTCGACTTTTATTCTAATTGAAGAGGAATATTTTCTGATTCACCGGTTTGTTTAACTCTTTTCAGTCATGGGTGTGGCACCAGATGGATCGCTGTATGATGCTCGGCAGTATGATACTAGAATGAATGAATTGTAAGAATTTTTCTCTTGATCCGCTCTTATACCCCTGCTACATTATGTCAATTGTCTTATTATATGTACTTTTTAATCCGATACTCATGCAGTTTTTGCGTCAATTCTAATGCACTTCATTGGTTTTTCACAGACTAACAGTTGATGGCGTGTCGGCCTTCTTTACTCCATGGGAGGAGGCTTTTGAAACATTCGACGCAATGGGCTTAAGAGAAGATCTTTTGAGGGGAATTTATGCATATGGTACACTAAATTTACTTCCTCCTATTATTATCGTGGGGTTCATTGCTTTTCTACTGCTAAAGCTTTTATTCATTTTTTCTCGATTCGTTCTTGACTTACGTAGGCTCTGGCTAAAACACAACATCTGTATGATGTTAACTCTGCACTCAGTTAAATAGTTGAACAAATGGTTTTCTTCTGGGATCGGTTTAATTAAATGTTTACAGCTAGTTTTAACCGTGTCCAGAATAATTGGTTAGTATCCTTGAGCATTTACATCCGCTATCTTGTTTCCAGTGCTTATGTAAGGTTTGAACATCGAAAATCTTTTGTAACACGTTATATGCTCATGTTGTGTGCACAAAAGTCCCTACAGACTAATGTCTGAGATGAGAATTTCACTGTTTGGGCTCCTAATTTGATTGGTCACTATTTGCACTTGTGTTTGAAATTCTTATCTGTTTCACGTTTTCTTGTTCCCCAGGGAGATTTTACGGGATAATAAATATCTTACAAGTTTATGACTATATTCCAATGTTCTGCTTTTCTAAATATTGTGGTTGGTGCTAATGCTATTGGAATTTATTTTTTGTAGGTTATGAAAAACCATCTGCTATTCAGCAAAAAGGAATCGTTCCCTTTGTGAGGGGTCACGATTGTATTCAACAGGCTCAGTCTGGGACTGGAAAGACTGCAACTTTCTGCTCGGGCATCCTTCAAGGCATTGATTACGAGTTAGTCAAATGCCAGGCCTTGGTTTTGGCACCCACTCGCGAGCTCGCCCAACAGATTCAGACGGTTATGTTGGCACTTGGCGACTATCTTCACGTGAGAGTACACGCCTGTGTTGGTGGGACCAGTGTGCGTAATGATCAGCAGATTCTTTCAGCTGGGGTCCACGTCGTCGTTGGTACTCCGGGGCGTGTATTTGACATGCTGAGGAGACAGTCGCTTCGCCCTGATACCATTAGGATGTTTGTGCTCGACGAGGCGGATGAAATGCTTTCACGAGGTTTCAAGGACCAGGTACCTGTCCAATCTAGCTCTATATGCTCTCTCTTTTTTCTTCGGCTAAGGGATTTGTTTCTATATGTATCCAATACCCGAAAGTTAACTTGGAAAATTAGAAAAATGAAGTGTTTTGTCTATTGACACGAGAATTGCACGCTTAGATGTGGATATAGGTACATAGATGTGTTAGTTGTATGAATCAGACTTATTGGAATGTTTGGTTATATGAACTAGGAACCAGGCTCGCATTCCTCTACAAAAAGAAAGGCTCATCTTACCATGTACCAGGAAAACCATTGGAATAAAAACTTTCAGTTTTTTTTTTTTTTCGTTTGGTTAAAAAGAATTGGTTTTTTTCTCCCTTGAATATGACTATGACACAAAGAGTTTATTTCAAAAAAAGAAAGAAAAGAAAAAAAAGAAAGACTATGAGAAAAGTAACACCTTCTCGATTAAATTTGGCGATATAATTTGTCACGAAAGTTGTTCTTTCAACTGTTGTAATCGGACACTAATTTTTCTTATCTTCTGGGCACCTAAAATTTTGTCGTCTTCTAGATTATTTTTTAAGAATTTGTTGATGTGCTAATAATGTCTTTTTTCCCCTCAGATCTATGACATCTTCCAGCTCCTCCCCCAAAAAATCCAGGTTGGCGTGTTCTCAGCCACAATGCCCCCTGATGCCCTTGAGATCACCCGTAAGTTCATGAACAAGCCCGTGAGGATCCTCGTGAAGCGCGATGAGCTTACCTTGGAAGGCATCAAGCAGTTCCACGTCAACGTCGAGAAGGAAGAGTGGAAGTTTGAAACCCTCTGCGATCTCTACGAGACCCTAGCCATCACCCAGAGCGTCATCTTTGTCAACACACGAAGAAAAGTTGATTGGCTAACCGACAAGATGACTAGCAAAGAC
Organism: Embelia ribes; assembly: GCA_001753735.1. Classification (NCBI taxonomy): domain Eukaryota; kingdom Viridiplantae; phylum Streptophyta; class Magnoliopsida; order Ericales; family Primulaceae; genus Embelia; species Embelia ribes. Next base: position 5,394 of record MKEJ01093612.1, read on the forward strand.
CACACTGTCTCGGCCACGCATTATGACATGGACCAGAACACGAGGGATCTCATCATGCGCGAGTTCCGCTCAGGGTCTTCGCGTGTACTTATCACAACGGATCTCATGGCCAGGGGCATCGATGTCCAGCAAGTGTCACTTGTGATCAACTACGATTTGCCTACTCAGCCTGAGAACTACTTGCACCGTATCGGGCGTAGTGGTCGGTTTGGGAGGAAGGGTGTGGCAATTAATTTTGTCACATCGGATGATTTGAGGATGCTGGCTGATATTCAGAGGTTTTACAATGTCGTAGTTGAGGAGTTGCCTGTGAATGTCGCCGATCTTCTGTAGACAAGATTTTAGTTTCTTACTTTTGGTGATTTAGGCGAGATAGTTTAGCGGGTATCGTTTAATTCAATAAGTGTTTTATTTATCAGTTTAGTAAGGTCTAAGTAGTCTAGGATACTCTGATTTTGGCATTTAGGTTTTTGCTGTTAAACTTGCTATGGTGCTGTTTATCTTTGGTACTGTCTGGATGTTTGGTGGGCAATTCATTAATTTTTTAAGAGTTAAATTATTCTGTTTTTGATTTTATGTTTCTTGATTCTCATTGATGATCAATGTCCTTGCGCGTTGGTGTATAGATTTTCCTACACAAGCAGATTTGAACGTATCACACGCGGAGTTCGCACATTTTGCACATGCATGCATCAAATCCGTTTACATATGAAAATCTGTTCTCTTTCTCACTACCTATCACTTTTTGTGTTCTCTTGCGGACAAGACTGTGTTGTGTTCATGTGCTTTATGTAATATGGAAGAGCATATATATTGTGATTGTATCATTGACTAGTGCTTTGCTGCTAACTTGTAATGATATAGGAGTAGGTTTGGAGATTTTCATATAGGGTCTAGTTTCTGTAGGGTTTGCATAAACCATCCCAGCTGCCTACACTTGACGATCACGGACCATCTAACTCGGGTTGAAGGGTTTTAAGTCCATATGGCACGTAGCGTGAAGTAGTGGCGAGTCTGGCAACGAACCATTCTTTCATAGGCATTATGTTCGATCCAGAACTCGGTTAGAAGGGTATTTATGTCCCTATCCCATGATAAAAGATCTCTGTCTCGTGGAAAATGAACGGCTCTCACATAGCTCCCTCAAGATAATCTCCATTTGTAAACCGTGTATTGCACAGATCGCATGAAAATATTTATTTTTAAATTATTAGATCTAACTGTCAATCATGTTCTTTTATACATTTTTTTGTCAATATCTTAATATTATATTTATTTTTAACTGGATTATCAAAAAATAAAAAATAAAATAATAATAATACTAATTTATTCTTGATTGATTTACTATATAGTAGCAATGTAATTTTTTTCCCACTCTTTCCATAATAATTTTGAAAAATTACCATACGTATTTTACTCAAATATCATGAATTTAATGTATAAAAAAATTTTGCAAAACAAAATTTATATTAATATAAAGTTTCCATAATATATAAATTTTTACCAGTAAATTGACATTGACATAACAAAGATATAGTATTCCAACATAAATAATTTTAATTTTTTTTAATTGTAATAATCTTCATCCTTTTGTTCCAATTTAAAGCCGATTATAGCATATATTTTATTTTTTTAGAACAATATTATGTTTAGTGAAATTTATCATGATAATATTTTCAAATAAATTAATATAATTTAAAAAAATATTATTTTAAAATAAGTTTTAGTTTGGTGGAATTGCATTATGATAAGTTTTATTATTCAAAACTGCTAAGTTTATGCGACATGTCAATTAGCTTTTGTTACAAATTGAGAAAAATAGTTGACGGGACAACTTTTACATAATTCTCCAACATAAATAATTGTTTTTTATTATTTTTAAATTTTTTAAATAAATAAATTTTTACTTGTATACTGATATTGGCATATATAACTTTCCAACATAACATTTTATTATTTCAAAGTAATAAATTATATCCTTTTGCTCCTATGCATAGTCATTTTTTTTTAATTTTTTATATGTTTTCAAGAAGATAAGGTTTATAAGAACTATATTATAGTAATATTTTCAAATAACAAATATAATTTTGGTCAGTTCAATTGTTCAAGAAGCTTAGGATTGATAAGGTTGTATTATGACATTTTATTTTCTAAAAATCTTAAATTAATAGGACACGTGTCAGTTAATTATATGGGCACTTATCACAAATAGATAACAAATAGTTGAATGAATAAATTTTATATACTTTCACAACATAAATATTTTTTATCTTTTTTTAAATTATAATTCTTGTCCTTTTGTTACAATCTATACAGTCGGTTTTTGTTTATGTGCTATAATATGTTTTATATGTAATAAAGATGATTAGGTTTAGAATATTCTATGATAATGATATTTTTAAATATAATAATATAATTTACTAAATTTTGTTATTCAAGAAGTTTATGTTTGGAATTATATTATAATAGTAGGGATTTTATAAGTTATGATTCTTAATGATATTATTTTTGAAAAAAAACATTATATGACATCTTTTCTTTTAATTTTTCTTATCCAATATCCATTGTTTAATTTTTCTTTTATTAGGTTAAATTTTGATTTTGTTGGAAATCCTATTTTGATAATGTTTCTAAATGAACAATAGTAATTATGATAATATTTTCAAGATTGATTAACTATGATTTTATGTGCATGCATATGAAAAAATAATGAAGATATAATATTTTTATCATCCTAGATATTGATTACTAAACATGAATCAAAAGACTATGCAACCCCTTGTTAAAAAACTACGCAGCCACTTATTAAACTATGTAGCCAACTACGCCGCTACTTGTTAAACTATGCACCCACATGTCGCGATTAGAACAAAAATAGCAGAAGTGTCAACTTTTATATAGTAAGATATAATATTTTTTTCCCTTAGATTTTGATTATTAAATTTAAAGAAATATGCGTCAAAAGACTTGGTGGCCACTTGTTAAAAAACTATGCAACCACTCATCTAATAACTATGCAACCACATGTCATGATTAGAGCGAAAGTAGCATAAGTCTCAACTTTTATATTATATATATATATATATATATATATATATATATAGACAAAATCTAAGGCAATCAATCTTGAAAATATTATCATAATTACTATTATTTTTTTAGAAATATTGTCATAATAAGACTCCCACCAAAATCAAAATTAATCTAATAAAAATTATTTTTGCTTAGAAATATTATTATAGTATGAATCCACGAAAACTGAATTCATAAAACAAAAATAAGAGACATAAACATAAAAAATGTCATAATTTTTTTTTTCAAATATAATATAATGAAAAATCATAACTAATAAAGCCTATCATAATAAAATTCCAAACCAATATTTTTTAAAGAAAAAAAATTTAGTAAATAAAATTATTTTATTTGAAAATATACCCATAATAAATTCATCAAAATTTAATCTTTTTTAGAACATATAAAAGATATGGCTATAGCACAAATACAAATATTGACCATATGGTTTGCAACAAAAGGTTAATCATTATAATTTTAAAAAAGATAAAAATTATTTATGTATTAGAATTATATAAAAGTTGTTCATTAAAGTTTTTTAATCTATTTATGATAAGTGTCCACATAATTAATTGACATGTGTCCCGAAAATTTAAGAATTTAGAAAATAAAATTTATCATAACAAACCAAAACTTTTTGAAAAATAGAACTTATTAAAATTATCATTATTATTTAAAAATATTATCATAATATAATTCCTATAAATCTAACCTTCTTAAAAACATATAAAAAAGTTTAAAATAATATACCAGAATCAACTTTATACATTGGAATAAAAGGATGAAAATTATTATTTAAAAAAAATAAAATATATTCATGTTGAAAATTATATATGTCAAATCAATTTATTGGAAAAAAATTATATATATTAAAAAAGATGAAAAATTATTTATGTTAGAGAATTATGTAAAAATTGTTCCTTCAACTATCTTTTCTTATTTACGACAAATGTCTACATAACTAATTGATGTGTATCCCATAAACTTAGGAGTTTTGAAAAACAAAATTTATCATAATGCAATTCCACCAAACAAAAACTTCTTGGAAAATAAAACTTATTAAATTTGTATTAATTTACTTGAAAATATTATCATGATAAAAATTTTCAATATGTCCAGTACATTTTTAAAATTATTAGGGAAAGAGAAGAAAAGAAAAATTACAATCACTATATGTAAAATTTATAATTGCAATAATTACGTAGATAAATTGTACCATTGAAAACAGACTTGCAAGGGGAGGGTGCCCCTGTAATTATATACTAGTGATTAAGCGTATTATTGGTCGATCTGGGATAATATTATCTTTAACACTATATAATAAACCAATCAAAAACAAATATAATCTAAAGACAATGACAAAAAAATACAAAATAACAAGCTTAATATTAGATCTAATAATTAAAAAAAACAAATCCATATAACCAATGTAACGCACTGGTTCGACGCTAGTTTTTAAATAAAAATAAATAACACAATTTACAAATATCAGTAAAGAACTATCCAGCCAGTTCTATTGAATCATAACCAGAGGTGATTCTATTAATCCACAATGTTTCTGACAACCATTTCTCTTACAGAAATCAATATTTTAGACATTAAAAAAAAAAAAAAAAAACAAAAACAATTTATAAAAAATTTATTAAAAATAATAAAAAATTTTTATAAAAAATAAAAAATTTTTTAAAATAAAAAAAAAAAAAAAAAAAAGCAACAGACTTTCTCAACAATTTCTTAGAAATACTGAAATAGTTGTATATCATATTAAAGAGTGTTGAGTTATGTTTTTCCCTAATGTGAAACACGTTTTATAAATTTTGGTGGCAAGGTTTTTCATATATTTATATAGAAAGTGTGAAAAATAAATTTTATTGCCAGAAATCTACTGTAGTAATTCTCCTATGATTTCTACAATTCTGATCCTGATTTCTTATTTGAGAAATTAAACGAGACAATAAGAGAGAGAGAGAGAGAGAGAGTGGTGGAAATGCTACAAATTCAGTCGCATCGCTAAGAAGTTGAAAGGGGAAAAAGTTTCCCAAAAAATATCAACCTTGAAAACATTTGATAGCAGAATCAGAACAGAAACCCTAGTCACCTAAATCAAGATTTCTTCACAGTTGATTTATCAAATGAGAAATAAAACGAGACTATATTTCTAAATTTCTACAACACTTTACAAAAAACTTTTTAGAAAATATATTTTTATATTTTATTTATTATATGATATATAATTATTTAAAATTTTATTAAATTCACTTTGGATCTGTGTGGGCTCAACCGTTCAAAATATTTTATTCTAAATGAAAGCACGTATGAAAACACTCAAGATATAATATGTATAAAATCTCAATCATTTTCTAAAATATGGATTTTACCAAAGAGATGAGTATTATTAAAAGTAAAATATGAATTTCTAGCCGAAGAAATGAATTTATTAAAAATATTAACTTTATAATTTCAATAGTTACCCACCTTTTTATTAGAAGTTGAAAACAATAATTACTCACGCTTGAAATTGAACGAGAAATAGGGGTGGGAATGTTCTAATTCAATGCTGTAGTTAACATTACTGTTGTACTACAAAAGAGCAGACAGGAGAAAAAGTAAGTGAATAGATTTGTAAGTAGAATTAATGAGGACATAGAGATACATACATATGAAATAGATACTCCACAAGCGGAGATTGAAAGGGTGCTACCACAGTCAGTGTGGTCGGTTGTGGCAATGCGAGTAAGTAACTAAAGGAGTGTGTATATCGACGCGAATGTTTGTTCAGAGAGAGAGAGAGAGAGAGAGAGAGCAGGAGGACGTGAGCAGGGTGAGGGGATAGTGGTTACAGTAGCCTGTACACATTTTGATACAATATAAGTACCACACAATTTTTGGTAAAATTAAAAAGATCAATTTTACTATTATAAATTTTTTTACTTACTCTTTCTCCTAATGATTATGGAGAAAAAATTGTGATAACTTATCTAATTATGTTAAGGAGTAAATATTCTAAATAAAGAAAGTGATCAATTTTATTTTGAACAATCAAAATAATAAGTGAATTAATTATTTGTGAATGGAGGGAGTATATCAATAATTAGATTTGGCATGTAATGGGCATGGGTTACATTATTCTTTCTCTCATGTACTTACCCCTTCTACAAATGATGATTCATTTTTTTTTTCATCCCTTCTATTTCTCTATAGAAGCCTTAGTCTAACCTATGCTAAGACCATTTCCAATGCTGATATTATTTAACCTTTTCTTAACAATTTATTGCAAAATACTAAACATGTTAACTTTCCACCCTAGGTTGAGAAGTTTGATAATCAACCCTCTTACTCTACTCCGGCACAACACGCACCTGAGTTAAACTATCCGACAATTACTTTTGATGCAACTAAACTTGCTAGGTTGTATAGCCCTTGGATAAAAGCTCTTAT
>MKEJ01093613.1:0-10442 GCA_001753735.1 Embelia ribes
ATAACCATTTTTAAAATAATAAAATATTTTTTGCTCTATCTTTCAATTTTGTTCAAATTCTTATTATTAGTCTTGGTTTCAAACAAAAAATGACGAGTTATGTAATGGTAATTATAGCCGTATTGTTACTTTGGCTGTAATGAACGTAACATAACAGTTGATGAAATTAGAGCTATGATTTTTTTTTTAAATCTTTGCTACTCATGAAAATCAATATGAGGTGGAGCTGCTATAATCTATAACCACCCATTACGATTGATAAAGCGGTGGTGACTACCTATTTTTCTCCCTAAATTGATGCATATATATCAGTTTAGACTCTGACGGAAACTATTGTACAACAGTAACACTGCTATATAACAATAGTGGCCGATTTTTTAGGCACTGCTATTTGTAAAAAAGATAGCTTGAAATTCTTTTTTTTTTTAATCGATAAAATTTTGTTTATAATTAAGGTTGGAAGAAACTTTTTATATTTCCGCGATATGATTCAAGAAAGGATCATATGTTTCCATGATATGATTCAATCTAATATTTTTCCCAATATAACAGAACAATAGATCATTTTATGGAGCCCCCACTTGATTTATGAATTCATTGTATAAATCATATTTTTTCGTAAGCTAGTATATATACCCATATGTAATATTTCGGGTTCCTATCTCGTGGCAGGTGTGTTTCTTCCAAAATTATGCAAAGTACAAGGAAATAATGCGCGCAGAGTAATGTCAGAGATCAAAAGCTCGGGTTTAGTGGCACCTGGACCTGAATCACTCGTTCTATTGGCGAAGTACAATATAGCCCCTGCAACGGCTCCATCCGCTATTTGATTATCGATGCCAATAACTATATATATAGTCGCTACGTTTTGAAGTTCGAAAACTCTTATAAGAATGTGATAGTGTTATGTACTTTGATACACTATAAAAGGTAAGTTTTGTACTTTCAGTTCCAAGAAAGGTGGGTTGCTCGTGTAGTTAACTTCTTTGCATCACACAAAGTTCATGAAAATTGAAAACTATAAAATTGCAGGCTAGCAAATATAAATTATATGTGAATCTTACATACTTAAAAAGTAAATTTGCCGCCAACATTTCCAACATTTCCTCATTATTCACTTCCAATACTACCCTTACTCAAATACCAAAATTACAACTCAAGAAAGGGAGAATTTTTATTATTTATTTTTTTTATAATGGGCAATAATGTAAAAAATATGAAACACATGAATTAAGCCATTATCACAACCGGATGCACTTTCATATCTCTATTAATAATGACAAAAACCTTTTCACTCCCCATTTAGTAACGTCAATAAGGCTATTGGTATTCTAACACTTACGCTATTAATTTTTCCTTTAAACATAAAAAGTTGACAACTGCAACACCACCCCACTATTTTTAAATTACTTTTAAGTTTCAATATTTTTTTTACCTTAAAAAAACAAAACTTGTCTATGTAGAGAGAATTGTACAGATGACCTGATTTTCATTTTTCTTTCTAATTTCTTTTGAGACCTTCAGAATTAAATTTGAGTTTTTTTTTGATAATTGAATTGATTTGTAGGCTTTGATATTGGTAGGACGAATAGATATCTGCAAGAAAGTCTTTTGATTTTGTATTTCCAATAAAAAAAATCCTACGTAGTCTCTGAATCGAATATCAATTCATTTGTGAGAGGTCAGTTAAAATAGTTTATGGGTATTGATTTTGAGAGATATTGTAGGCTTGATTTAGCCGATGTAAGTAGTAATTTGGACATTTTTGGTATTTGATTGAACTTATTTTTTATTTTATTTTGGTAGAAAATGATTCACCAAAAATAATTTTCGCATAATATGAACTACCCATGAGATTTGATGCATTTGTGCATTTTTTTTAATAATATTAATTGAGCCTTAACTATCATCGCTATTGAGCTGAAATAATTTTGAATTTTTAATCTGGCAAGAAAGGTATGTTTGTTTTAAATTAATACAAGGATTTAGATATTTGAGATCATTCGTTCAAAAAGTTTTTGGCTTCAAATTTCCAAAGAAAAATGCTAATAATTCTGAAGTAATCCTAACGCGAATTTGGTCCAATGTGAATAAACTGTGGGATTTGGTGTCTTCTTCTTTTTTTTCTTTACGTAAATTTGATTTATTTCTCAATTACTAGTTGAATTAGTTAATGGATATTCATATTTGTTACTTAATTTGATTTAGTTTAGGTTTGTTTTAATTTTTTCTAGAAAAGTACATGATTTTTGATTGATAGCAAGCCATTGATTTATTTCATGTCAGTATAAGGTTGTGAGTTACGAATGTATCCAACACCTTATTTCCTCTCGATACCATAAATTCTTTTTTCTCGTAATATACATGATTTTTTTTTTTACGGAAATACTATAATTAAAGAACAAAAATTACTACAAATTGAAGACAAGTTAATACAAGTATTTTTAATTAAAATTTATTAAAAAATACAAGTCATAATTTATTCTCAAATTATAATAATTTATCATCAAAATATAATAATTCTTGTAAATTACATTTTAAAAAATTTCAGATTGTAGTAATTTATATTTGTGAAGCACAATTTATATTAACCTAAATTAATGTAACACAACATAGCCATAGTCTAGGAGTAAATTTTTATTGCATAAACTAATTATTTTTCCAAACTCATAAGAAGCTCATTGTGAAATATGTATTCTAAAAGAAGAAAATGCATGTGATTTTGTATGGAAAATGAAATTTCTAAATTATAGTAAGCCTACGAGTAATCAACACATTAAAACTTAAAAACATAATATACTTCAAATGGTTTCTAGAAATTATTATCACGTAAAAATAAGCGTGGGATTTAGTTTAAATAGTAACATGAAATCCTACTAGCATATGAAAAAATGAAAAACTGCGATGACCTATTCACCTTTCTCTTACTATATATAGAACCACATTAATCATGAGGCATAAATGTGTTCTGGTCATTGTTTGTAAAGTATATTACGAGAAAACGACATTGTCTTATATAGACGGACTTAATACAATTTTTTTAATTAAAAAAAATTCCAAAAAATTTCGTATAGATCATGATTACTGTATAAACTTCCCAAAAGGATATTGTTTTCGTACATTAAAATATTTTTCTGGAAGTTACAATGGGAAAACTACTTAAAAATCTAATTACATGTATATTTTACAAAATATGTCAACAATATGAATATTTTTCATTGTCTTCTATATTTATTCTGAAAACAGAAATTATTTTTAACTAAACGAGCATACATGTACAAAAGTTGAGAAAGGTGAATTGCTTGTTCATCTAACTATAACCCACAAAGTTAGGGTAGGCAAAAAAATAAAATTCAAATTAAAAAAATTAAAAAAAGCTATGACCTACTCACCTTCTCTTACTATATATATAGAACAAAATTAAGCAAGAGGCATAGATAGATGCATAGTAATGTTTGCTCTTGATGCTGATGGAAAACTCCAAAGGGGTCGTATTGATCCAAAATCTATGGTCCGTGTTTACATAATTTTTGTTATGATTGCTCGGTTCTGTTGGTTGGATCATGCGATCCCTTTGGATTTTTTCACCGTAGCTCAAAATTTGGCGATGGTTTACGGTTTTGGTTTTCCGAAAGATATGTATGAAAAATTGAGAACCCTGTAGCTTGTTCTTGGTTTATGTAACATCCAGAACTGAGTTTGTTCTAAAACTCAAGGTGGCAAAGAGGAGTTTTTCAATATTTATCATCTCCATGAGTAATAGTAGGCTATTTGGTTTTGCAAGAAGGTAAGGAAGAAAAAAAAGTAATTTATGGGAAAACTACATTTTTAGGTAGTTGTTTTGATGGAAAATATAGTGTATATGTCATAACTCAGATGCTGATAAAGCCTCAGTAATAAAGATACAATCACAACAAGATGTGTACGTGCTCCTGCGCCCATTTTCGGATACAATCACACTGCACCCACCCTACGTTGTGGTGACGTATGTAGAAATGATGCGAAAGACTTCATAAACGATATGCAGGCCAGCACAGGCCAGCACGGCCTGTGGCTTGCCAAGACCGTGTAATTAGGCAAGATAGCATCCGGTCAGTTGCACGTGATAGGCCATAAAGCCGGCCCAAACCCAAATTTTCCAAATTTAAAATATTTAACGTTTTCAGAAAATTTTAAAATGTAGAAAGTTTACATAATTGAGACTTCTTAACATTCACACAACAGTTTAAATGCCAAATCTATGGAGGAGTAATCTTCTTTTACTATATTCATTCATTCACTTAATTTTATCGATGTGGATTGAGTTTATTTTATACGTGTAGAAAATATCTATATATTACCCACTCCGTCCATAAATTATTATACATTTTAACTAGGCATGTTTTTTTTAAAAAAATTTAAAATATAATAATATAATATTTTAATGCAATAAAAATATCAAATTTACTCTCATTTTATATTCAAAAATATAAATTTGACATTATTATTACATTCAAATAGAATGATCAAAATATACAATAATTTGTTAACGGATGAAATACCATATTAACATACATATGATAGCAAGTTAAATCTCAATCTATTATTATATTGTACAAAATAATGTCGTAAAGTAAAAGATTTCCAGCATATAAAACGTAAACATTAGAATGTGGGGCTTTACATAGATAGCCCAACCCAACACCCTTTGTCATCATTGGCTTTCCTTTTAAGCTTGAAAACATATACAAAGCTATCTTTATCACCATTGGCCCAATTACTTAAGTAGAATGGTGATTTTGCTTTTCCGAAAACAAGAAAGAACTTAACTTTAACTTAATACACATGATACATGGATTTTTATACATCTGTGTGCTTGAATGGATAACACATCTGCATTTGTGGTGGTCTGCACATATGTAAATAATCATGTATTTTATCTTAGGCCGTTGGTGTATAGAATATTACACCCACGGTAGATAGAAATTAAATTAAAAAAGAAAAGGTGGAATGGTGATTACTTTTTCAATAGGGCCAACGTCTGAAGTCTGTATTTTAAACAGACCAGGACAACCTGGACTATCACAGGCCCAACTCAATACCTGTGGACACCACATGGGGGAGTTGGTCGGGCTGGATATATGTAATGTATTAGACCAGAGTCTAACATGTATCCGTCGTCTATTTTGGCTCTTTTTTTTTTTTTGAAATTCTTCGGACACTTATCGAGTAATTATTTGAATTATTGAGATTTGAAAAAGTTAGAGCGATTAGCACTAAAAACATGGAGAATTTTGTAATATATAGCTCAAATAGTTCCTCAAATAGTCGTTTCACATTAATGCACAAACTTGCATAGTCAAATTCCCTAAAGCTCACTCTTTCTCTATTTAGGTAATTAAAAGATAGGTAATAATAATTTTTAACTCTGTATCAGATTATCTATTAATTATCTAAAATGAAGAATATTTTGAATAGTTTTCAAAATCTAAAGAACTACTACTATTCATTCCTTATACATATAAAAGTAATATATTCCATCTCATGTCACATAATTTTATTACTATATTTAAAAAGTTAATATATTCTATCTTCACCCACTTATCTATTATTAACTAATAATAATAATATAATATAAATATTTAAATAAATAAATAGTAGTTATAAATTAAAATTAAAATTTAATATTTAAAATAATTATTGAGATTAAAATTGCTAAATACGACATATAAACTAAAACATTAAATATTTAGAAAATAATTTTAATATTTTAAAATAAATAATTATAATTTTTATTAGTATTTTTTAAAAATTATTCAATAAACATATAAGTGAATTTAATTTTTAATATTTCAATTATATATTTATTAAAAATTAAATTTAACATCATATATGGCATAAGCATAAGGGTATAAAGAATACTCGTGGGCAATAAGCAACGTCCCATTTGTTTAAGAAAAAGGGTAATAAGGAATGTTCAATTTGTTTTAAGAAAAAAGGCAATAAGGAACGATCAATTTTTTTTAAGAAATGGGCAATAAGAAATGCCCGCATTTTTAAAGATAAAGCAAAGAGATAAATCCCAACCTTTTTTTTTTAAGTGTAGATGAGGTATGTTCTTATATGTATTCGTAAGTTATAGTGGTTTATGCATAAGTTGCATTTATAAGTAGTTGGCATAGACGAGATATATTCTCATATGAGGATGTTGTTTCATAAGTAATGGTTGTATTTGTATACATTTACTTTTATGTGGTATATTGATTGTGTTCATTTGCATGCTACGTATTTACTGTCAGACTTATCATGTTGTCGATTTCTGACCATACGATTTTTTTTTCTATATATATTGTTTTCTAATTGTTTTATAGGTCCGGGGTTGAGCTCAGGATACGCTTAATTAGACTGTGGCGATGTATATATGGGATGCATTTTGTAGTTATAGCTAGTTGCAGTGACCTCGTGTTGACGAGGTTCAGGTTATGCATATGAAAATTTTCCTTTCTTCTTTTTGGCAAGCCTAAAGCTTGTACTTGTAAGCTTGTACTTGTAAGACGTAAGCAAGGTGTTTACTGTTGTATGTATGTAAGTAAGTTGTTTATGTTTTTCTTTTTATTGTTGATGTTGATCCATTGCGTTGTTTATAAGATGTATTAAGAGTTGTAGTTATTTGTAGCAGTCGGAAATGATAGATGTTGATATATGTATCTATATTCATTTCTTAATACTAGGTATCGGGTTCGAGTCTCCATCTCCTAGCTAGGGTGCTTTGTGTACCAAAAAAAAAACTAACTAGGCGAAAGATTAATTGTTCAAATTTAAGCCATTATTTATCATCTCATTATATTTATCAATAATGAATGATTTAATGTATCAAAAAACGTATTATTCTCTGACAATTTTTCAAATATGCGAAAAGGTCTAGTTCGAAAGTCCGCATTAGCTAATGAATATAGTTATGCAAACAATGGCTTCCAAGCAAGTCATTATGGCGTGAAAGCCGTTGTGCGTTAGCGCAACCATTTTCTTGGTTGCTAGTTTTGGGGCAAAGAAGCTCCCACTGGACACAAGTAGCAACTTGCTTTCAAGCCTTGTATAGTATAGCTCTAGTAAGGTTGTTAAAGCGCCTAGCGCGGGTAGGTTTCTTGGCCGTATCAAAAGACTGAAACGCCCGGCAAATCAATGGTGAAGAAAGAAAGGGATGACGAATCAAGAGTGCGTAGCAAGCATATATATAAAAAGTAATGATATGCATACATATTATAGCAAAATCATGAATGTTGATCACTAAAAGAGCAAGCCATATAATTTAGCTAACAATCAAGTGACTTGATCTGGTACGTATCATTATGCAAAAAATTCTATGCATTATATGAAATTATTAAGAAACAAAGGGATGGCGAATCAAGAGTGCATAGCAAGCATATACATATCATTGTGTACATATTTTGTGTATATATATTTGGTTAGCAAAATCTTGAATGTTGATTTCCTCCTTAAGTATAGGAGCAATTCATATAATTTAGCTAACAACTTGATCTGGTACATAAAGAATATGTATATAGTAATATGTACACAAAGTATTATTCGTGCAAAAATTCTACGCATTTAGGTTTAAGGGCAATTCTCTGTGTTTTTTTGACCTAATGTGGAAAATATGTTATTCACTGCGCATTTCACGGGGGTGAGAGACTTAAGTCTACTCTCAACTATACAATCTTTAGAAAATTAATTAGAAAATTTTCCTTACATTTCTTACTTCTTCCTAAGTAACTAATCATTCACAAATGAAAAGTCAAAAAATAACAAACGTTTCGTGGAAGATGGTAATATAAAGTCAAATTTCCTCATTTTTAGAGAAATTAATAGTACTTGAGTGCTCTTGGAATTTGGGTGCTTGAATTTCTAATTGAAAAATAAAGTCTTAAAAAGTGAGTTTCGGTTCGAACTTAGTCGTGCATACATTTTGTAATTCCTCTAAAACATAGCATATGGTATAGTAAATCATGACTCTTGTCTCACTGCTCCGGCGGAGCAGATCCAAAATTCTCGGATTACAATACATAACACTGTTACATGCGAGGCTAGTGCTTTACGTCATGGTGATCACAATATAGTGGGATTAATAAAATATTTCGCATTTCAATAAAAATTCTACAAAATTTTTGAATTGTGTCCCCTTCCATTCGGTCCCCAATTACTACTTCATTTTTACATTTCTTGTGCATTTGTTCATCTTGATTAATATCTTCCTCCATGTTGTTTGGTTCCAATTTATAAATTTTTATTTTTCAATTTTTTTGCTAAAAAATTTGAACAATATTTAGTTGTTCAGTTTTTAAGTTGAATTTATTTGTTATTTTGACATAAAAAAACTGAAAAATTTAAGTTGAAAGTATTCAAATTTTTTAAAGTCAAAAATAAATTAATTTATTTGATTAAAAATTACAAATAAACAAAATCAGTTACAGTGCCGAAGATATTAATGCTTTTGCAACTTCTCTCCCTTCAGAATCAAGGCTCTGTGCTTCTTTTTAAAGGGGAAAAAAATCCCTAATTTTTGGTTAAATTTTCAAAAGAAAAAAGTAAATAAATAATTATCTGATGGTATAAAAAGGGATCAAGAATAGGGTAAAATTCAAACAAGACTAGTAATTCCTCCAGAAAATTTCGGCATAACGAAAATCAATATTATAAAAATTCCAAACAATATATTATTTTGTTGATGATAAATAATTTAATGAAACTTGACAATTCGAAAATGGCTACAAACAAAAACACAAATTTCACTCGTATGAAAGGATGTCTAAAAAGTATGAGAAATTTTCATTTAGTTTTATATTAGTTCAAATTTTTTTTTTCCAGTTATTTCCAAATATAATAGCTATGGACGTTTTTATTTTGCTATTAGCCTTTCCAAAATTGCTTATGTAGGGTTTATTTGGTTACATATTGTAAACTCTAGCTTTTAAGCTTATTTGCTTAAACGTTGGATAACGTTTGACTTTTAAACTGAGTTTACTTGTTATTTTGGCTTAAATAAGCTATAAGTTTTAAGTTGATACAACTATTATTTTTATAAATTGAAAATAGTTAGCTTCTTTACTTTAAAGTTGCAACCAAACGCAAACTTGTGAGAATGAAAAGAGGATCGAGTAGAAAATGAAAACAATATGAGGTATTGCAAAACAGAAATTATTGACATTATTGGGTCGTTGCGACAAAATTATCAGGCCAAAATATTAATTTTGTTGTTATAACCATAATAGTTTCAGCCCACACTCGTAGCTTATGTGGCCCAATTGAAAAGATAGCTTTAGCAGCTGTTATATTTGCCAATTTTCAATAGATTTGCAATTTTATTTCATTCTTTAAATTTACAATCTTCAAATTTCAATTTGATGGGTGCGTGTTTACTACTCAGTCCTCGTTTCCCTTTCTTACTTACCACGGAAAGTCTTTGTGAAATTAAATAATTCCGATAACAAAAAAAAAGAAAAAGTAGGCATTAAGAGATCTTTCTCGCTCAACCCTGGATACTATAATATCCTTTTTTGAACATGTCACATTTCGAATCAAAAGATATATAAATAGAAACATTCCATCATACTAATCGGGAATCCTCGTAGTTATTGATGGATCCGAGAAATTGAAACAATGAGACAAGAAATTACTGAGAGCTGTAATTAGGGCCTTTGCCAAAGGAATGAGACTAGTACTTATTCGTATTCTTTAATTTAAGGATGATAGTATATTCCCACAATTTTAAACTTTCCATATCAATATAGTTATAAAATTGACCAGAAGATCAAAACTAGCTTAAAATTAGACGTTATAAATTTGCCACCCAATTGAAAAGACGTGATCATCATTATTAAAAACTAAGTGTCAATATGTGAAGCCAAGTATGACCTATGCTATAGGGTCAAATCAAATTAAAAAATAATAATACAAATGATTTTTTTTTAATGTTTCAAAAGGTTGCAGATTTAGACTCAACTTATTCGAATTTTCTCTTTTAACTCAAAAATTAAATAGTACATAATGTATTTCTGAAAATATCTATGACTATGAATTAACAATCGAACAAAACAAAAATGATCTCAATTATGATGTTTCCAGAAGGAGAAGTGGTGCTCCACCAATTATACTTGTGGGAATACCATATATTTTTTTTTTGGTAAATTCTAGTGTTTTGTAAATTTCAATTTACCTTTGTAATAATTTATAAAGTGAATGTACCAATTAGGGTTAAGTTTTTTTTTTTAATTCTACTTAATCTAGAATTTTTAGATTTTCATATGTTGGGTCCCTCCTTAATTGAGAAGGTTTTGGAAATCTCTAGAGAAGTATGGAATTCTCTAGAAGGTTCCGGAGAGCTCCGGGGTGTTCCGGAATGTTCTAGAAGGTTCCGGAACATGTTGGTGATTTCATGAAAATACTAGATTGTTCTAGTAGGGACT
>MKEJ01093615.1:0-12443 GCA_001753735.1 Embelia ribes
AGCTTGACAATCTCGGAGCCTCAAAGTTGATTGTCATCATTTACCTAAAAGATTCTGAGAACCCCGCTGGTCCTGGAGACATTTGAGATTTCGTCGGTGTTACCTTTTTGGATAAATAGAATTTAGAGGATTCCATAGCCCTCCAGGTGCTGACAGAGCCGTGGCTAGAGTATGAAACCACCTCTGCCTTTTCAGGCCTTAAAAGCATGCGCTCAGAAGCCCTACTAGGAGCAGGGGTAGAAGTACCTCCTTCCACGACCTCTTATCCTTGACAAACCTATATAAATAGATAAGAATGCTAGTAAGAGGAACATGTATATTTATTTTTTTGTGTGTGCTTGTTATTATCATTTTTTTTATGTTCTTTAAAAGATGGGAGGAGAAATAGGTCCCACTGGGCGTGCCAAAATTTGTAGACCCAACTTTTAAACCTTTTACGGTTTTATAAAATTTAATTATGTGTCACAAAATTCCACTGCTTATGCAGTGTTTATTATTTATTTGATTATAGGTTCCTATTTTCGATTTTTTTATGAAAAATCATTAATTACATTTGATAACCTCCGATTAATAAAGAACAAATAAAAGAAATAATATAAGCACAAGCATATAAACTTTCAATAACAAAATTTTATAAATGTTGGGGTTTAAAACCCTCTGATTTATATAACATTTGATAAAAAAAAATACATGGAGGGCCTTTTTGGAACCCTTTACCTATATATCTCCATCTTGGTTGAACTTTGACGCTTGAACTCGGGTTTAAGTGGCTCTGAATCTCTTTGTAGCTTTTTTAATATTGACGCTTGAAAGAGAACCTTAGTAATTCTCTGGTATTTGAAGTGGCTCTATCTCTATCTCCGTACTTTATCATTGAGTGATTCTCTATTATCGTTTGATTTTTATTCCTGTGTTCCGTACTCAGGTATTCTCGGGTTTTGTTAGCCTCTAGATCTATAGAGCCCAGACCTGAGGTTTGGCTTTTAAAACCTCAGGGTTTGTAAAGTTCAATCCTTAAAACCTTGGGGCTTATAAAGTTCGGTCTTGAAATTAGAACTTAGAGCTTCAGGGTTTACACCATTCGGATTTAGAGCTTTGTGCTTATGAAATTTGAGCCCAAATATGTAGGTCGATTAATAAAATTTATGGGCTTATAACTCCAGGCATTTCAATAATTTAGACTTTTGAGCCTTATAACTTGAAATCCATAAATTAAATTTGGTCAAAATTTTAATGTCAACAAACCCTAATTTCGAAAAAGACCCAAGGTGTCATGCTATTAAGCCGTAGGTAAACTTAAGTTACAAGTATGCTAAATAAGCCATTATCCACAAAAATATTCAAGATCACAGAGTTCGCTAATTATTCAAAACTAAACATGTCTGATGAGAGAGCTCGCTAATTATTCAAAACTAAACCTGTACGAGATGAAAAAATTAATGTCTGGGCTCAAACACGACTAACTCTAGTGGAAATAATGACCAAAGTGAAATAAGAGAAGTAAAATGAAAATCTAGTCAAGTGGCATGCGCCATATCTACTAGCACCTCCTAATTTCATAGAGTTTATTATATTTTTCCTGCAAAATTTAGTGGGGCCTTAGGCTCATTTACATTTAAGAAAAAAATTTGAAGTATATGGACTAGCTAAATGAGCTGCAAATTAAGGATTGTTATAACATTTATGCATGTTGTACAAAAACATGTAACATCTTCAAGTAAATATGAACATTACATATCATGTCATTAATATTATCCAGTTCAAGCGGTTCTTATTCTTATCACATTCAAGTATTTTCATTTTCGTGTAAGTGAAGCGAATCGTAAAAGAATGTTTGTGGCACACACACATATATGTATATGTGTGTGTGTGTGTATATAAATACATGAACTAGTATAACCCCAGAATCAAGTCAAATCCACGTGCCGCGCCTCGAATCCCGAAGACCCAAGGGGTGAGTTGTTTTTCCTTTTCAAAGGAAAGGAAAAGAAAAAAAATATAATTTGAAAGAAAAGAAAGAAAATGGAAAACCTCCCTATATCGCTAAAACTTATCACATCTCATTTACAACATTTACATCAGAGTGCACATAAGGTAAATATACATTTAATCTTTCAAATGTGTATAAACCAACACCAACAATAAAAGTAAACTCCTTGTTTATATTATACAATAAGCGACAAGCTTGTACAATATATATAACATATTACATCATATTTTAGCCTAAATACATACTGCCACTTAAGGCTACAACAATCTGTAATACGTAAAATAGTATCTACTGACAACAATACTGCTACTATAATGCTAAGCCTCCAATAAATAACAACATGAATGCGGCTAATCAAAATATAACAAAAGTAAAGCTGTCATCCGAGCACCTCTCAAGGACGACCCTCACTCGCCTCAGCATCTGCACCATATTATATAATAAAAAAGATATGCAAAAAGAATGTATGAGCGATTACTATATAGCACAATAAACTAGATGCTATCCGATACATCGAATAGGTAATAACAATAGCGTAATGATGCAATGCAATATCAATATAATGCAACTCATCTACATACCCACACTATACTATCACAACCCACGTCAACACATGTCTAAAAGTTGGGACGAGTATATTTTCTCTTTAAAAAAAAATAAGGTCTACTTTGTAGTCCCTTGTTATGATCAGTCACACACACGTGATGCGACCAAGTCTTCAATCATCCTCCCCTCTCTTGTGATACAATCATTGGTTTTCCTACTTTCACGATAAAGCGCAGAGTCTTCTGTTTATAAAATATCCATATCACATTCCACATGGTCTACCCTTATCCCGAAAAGAAACGTAAAAGGACTCAACTCTACATGAATGCAACTTACATGTTAAGTCTTTGAAAAGTTCTTATTTTATAATCACAGTTCTTGTAAATGTAACACTTTCTCATCTCATAAAAAAAGTATCTTTTTTCCCACTTCAACTGATTTCCCGTACCATCCCATTTCTTTCACATAAAAACTTCGCTTTTAAATTGTCTTATTTTATCATTTTCACTTTTCATTTATTCCAAAAACTCACATTCAAATCATTTGAAATAAGCCATACTTTCATATTTTCATGAATGCTCATCAATGCAATATCATAAATGCTCCATATATATCATGAAGGCTCCTTTTTATGTATACTAATACTACACTACACATGTTAATAATAACATAAGAAGCAATTTAACAAACATGAACCAAACATGAATCCAACTACGTTGCACCTATCGAGGCATCACACATAATTATGCTTATGTTGTTATTTTATAGTCTACCCATACCTCAACTAATGCTAGAAGATCCCCGAAACCCCTCACGAGAAAATCCCCAAATCACTTCTTCTGCACCCCTTGATTTGATCTAATAGATGAACGCAAATTGACATGTACCCAGAGAAGAAAAACTTATGCTCATCACGAGGAACAAGAATATCAATTTTGTTTCGATATACCATAAAGGCATGGAAACCAAAGATTAGTAAATGAACGAGACGAGAAGCGAGACTTACCTCAAATCAAAGTCCTCACTCTATGGAAACCAAATATGTATTCTATTTCATAAGCAACCCCCGAAGCTAGATGAAATCAAGACGAGAAGATCAAGCTTTTTAACTCACCACCCTTTCCCTCCCCTCTGTTTATTGAGCTAAGAAAGTAATGAGAATGAATTGATCTCATTCAATTTAATAAAGCAGTAGGGCATAAAAAATAGAATAATCTGATGGTCCATCCAGAGGCTTGTCCTTTGGCGGACGATTGTCGGACACCAGTCGGACAACTCGACGAATGCAGTCTGAACTCACTGTAATTTTTAGGCAAAGGTCTAACCCTCTGTCCGACCGTCAGATAGGCGTCAGACATGCCGGTTCTACTACTTTCAATACTGAACTTTAGGCATTTACATTAAGGCCTCTCCCAACCAAAATCACATTCTTCCCAACTCTCAACCCTTTATCACACATCTATACTACGATGTACAGATGCAATAAATATATCCATACATATGCCCATACATTACCACACTTATATGTCATATTATAATCTAAATGCAACATATAACATACTCCACACAAAAAGTAAAAAATTAACTAAAAATTTCCATGACATTATACCATGTCGGGCTTCTTTGTAACGTCATGGAAATTTCCATGACAAATTTTCTCTATAATAAATATTATTACTGTACGATTTATAGTAATATTATTTATATATTTCGTATTGAGTCGTAGTCGTAGTGTGTGAGTATATCATGACGTTTTCGAGGCGTAGATGTGGAGCGTAGATGTGGAGTGTAGATTTCGTGTTGTTATTGTAGTATGAGATTCGTGTCATGGCATAGCTTTCATTGGTATTGTGTGATATTTGTGTCGAGGCCTTAGTGAAATGTATTAAAGTTTGTGAAATGTTTTGTTCGACATCTGCCCGATGGGTAACAATTTTGTTAGACAAGACCATCAGAACTTTTTCCATGGTTGTGGTTTTTGGCCAAGAAGTTGAATTTTTTTTAAATTGCCCTATAACCTTTTGACCTTTATTAATTTGATTGAGAGCCACAAAAGTCATTTATTCTTCTTTTAGCTGGATAAAGAGAGAGAGTGTGTGTGGGCATTATAAGCTTCAACCTATTTCTTTTCGATCCATCTAGCTCAGGTCATCCCCCGAGCTTAAAAATTAGATATTCGGAGCCTATATCTCGAGGTCTACGTTTTGAGGTAAGTCTCATTGTTTCTCTTGTTTGTTTGAGTATTTTTGTTTGTCGTACTTTTAGAGTTTATCAAAATAAAGTTGTCAAACTTCTTCTTTATATATTGCAAATGAGCTTTGCGTATAGCTTTATCTCAATCCCAAAAGGCATAGCTAGAACAAATCGGTGGGTTTAAGCGGGATATTTGGGGATATTTTTGGTGTGGTTTCTGAAGCACTTCGGTACACTCATGAGGTATGGGTAGATTATGAACAATAATATAAATTCGAGTTTGTGTGTCTATTGATGTGTTAAACATATTGTGAAAGTCATGTCTGGGTTTCGGTGATGTGATGCTATTTAATTATAAGTTAAATTATTTTTGCCGAGATTTGTAAATATATATATAAATGTATATATATTCATGGATAATTGAGGAGTGTTTGTGTTTGTAGATACCCGAGGCATGTTTATACTAATAAATATGTGAGGCATATTAATTTTCGTAGCATAGATATTCGAGATGAGATTTATAGTAAATTAATTGCATTGAGCTTCGAGGTGTATGTGTATTTGTAGATATTTGAGGTAAGTATATTTTCGTAAATATTCAAGGCGCATTTGAGTTTGTAGATAATCGAAGTGTTTGTTGTTGTAGATGTTTGAGGTATATGTATTTGTGTAGACATTCGAGGCATACATGTTGGTGTGGATAGTTGAGGCTTAATTGTTTGTATTGATATTCGAAGCATATTAATTTTCGTAGATACTCCTAGTATAGTTTATTCTCTTGTAGATTCGTGGCCTAGTTGTGTTTATTAGCAATTGTAGTTTATTTGTAGATATTGGGATGCATAGTATGTATAATTATATAGTTTTTGATGAGATGCTTGGCCTGTAAAATCATGTATATTGGGAGAGATATATATAATAGCATGGATGTTGCGATATATATATATATAATAGTGTGGAGACGCATGGCATATGGAATAGTTTTGTATTGCATGGCATATTTATTTTGTAGATAATATTGGCATACTTATTATCATGATTCATAACATACAGTATAGCGTGGTTATTTTGTGGCATAGTTATTTACGTGAATATTCAAAGCATGTGAGTTCTTGTTAGCGTGCATAGCATATTTATTTTTGGGTAAATGCATGGCATATATCTATTCACGTAGATGCGTGGCATATCATAAACATTCATGACATATCACGAACATTCGTAGCATGTAATGGGTATTCGTGACATTCATTGATATTTGTAGACATGGAAATGCATAGTGTGTAACTCGTGGGCATTGACAAGCATGGAATTAAATGCGTAGAATTGAAAGTGTGGATCTAAAAGCGTGGATTTGAAAGTATGGATAAAAAGCGTGGTTGTTGTGGCGTAAGTTTGAGTCTTTTCTATTTCTTTTTGGGATTATGTATCGACTTTTACCAACTAAAATGAGGGACTTTATGAGCCACTTGACAACCCTGAGTCAGGCCGATAATTCATAGCACATCCGCTGGTTATGTTCTTTATAGGAGCTGGTATGCAGGTAGCCTACTATCAAAATTGCGTAGAGATACTTGTCCCAACATTCATCTTGAGTCGAAGTCATGTGTGTTTAGTCATGATGTATAGTCGTGTATTCATGGTGGTAGTGTGCAGTTCGTGTCTCTGTGTGTGTGGCATTGCATTCATTTTTAGTGCATTCGCAGTTTATCATGCATTTGTATGCTTACTCTATAATCGAAGCATGTACTACTCTTCTAGTTGAAACATGTTGCCCTTTAATGCATTGTTAGGCATTGCTTGGTGCATTTGTAGTCTAACATACATTTGGTTGCTTACTTTTATAGTTGAATTACATAGTACTTTATGGTTGAGGCATTCATAGTTTTGCATGGCTTGTCTTTCGTAGTTTCTTGTTGACCTTACTGTATGCTTACTTTTGTAGTTGAAGCACGTAATACTTGGAGGCATTATTAGTTGTTGATGTGCACTAATCTACATATTTATACATATCAAATACCACACAGTCTCGTATTTATCATGTTCGTTAATAGTCTAACTTGTATTTGTTGCCTATATATTTCTGCTTAAATTCTTTTATAGGTGGTGATGTGGGCATGGGACATATATGATAGTGTTGGAGATATTTGCTTGGTATGTTTCGTAATTGTGAGCTATGTTCTCTTTACTTTTGATTCGAATGATTTATACTAGCATGGTTGATGATACAGCTTGAAGTTGTAGCTATTCGGGTTGTGGTATCTCGAAAGGAAAATTTTTAATTTGTATATTTCTTTTGTTAGACAAGCACTTCGATTGATTTGTGTAAGTAAACTCAAAAGTTTACTTTGTAATAAATGTTATATAAATATAAATGTTATATTGGATTTCTTTAGTTGTATTTAAATGTAAATTTGAAGTTGGAGATTCGATGTTGTAATTAGAATTGTGGAATTATTTTCTTTATCATATCCCCAATTTTGGTGGGAAATTCAGGGCACGAAATTCCTACCAGTATGGACACCACTTACTAATTCCATAGGCCACGATGCTAGCACAAATACATGCTTAAGAATGACTTTAACATATGGTTAAATGTCCTATGAGTTCGGACATCAAAATAAAATAACAATAATAACTGAGTCATTTCAAAAGGGCACACAAAGACCAAAGCTTGGATATGTCTCGTCTAAGTATGTCAAGAAACATGCCACGTACAAAATATGATATATACTATATGATTTCCATGTATGTCAAGATTTGTCCAAGTAGGTGTCTTCAAATCAAGTAACCAACGATGTAGCGCATATTGTGTGCACAGTACACGTCGTGTCAAGCTAAGTTTGAAGGATATATATTGCGCTAAACATACAAGTAAACAAGTATTCAACGTAATGATTCAAGTTTTTGGGGTGTATCTCTGATCATAGGACTGATGTTAGTCCCGAAAGTTCATCTATAATTAAGTTCAAGTACCTATGAGTTTAGGACCGATTTCCGTCTACAAAACTTCTTTATATGAGTTCGAGTACCTTAAGTATAACTCAAATTCCTAGAGTTTTGATATACGATCAAGTATAAGTGACTTCGAGAAGTATTGCTAAATTTTTCCTATATTTAATTGAACTTTTCTCTATTTATTAATATTTTATGATTATTAAAATATTAATAAAACATTGAAGAATGCTTCATAAAAACAACTTTTTCAATTCAAAATATTCATTTTCAGATGAAAATAATTTTCTATTCAAGTCGAATATTTTTCCTTAATTTAAAATTATTTTTCATATTTATTAACATTTTAAATATTTAAAGTGTTAAATAAATAATATTTTAAATATATAAAAATAAAATTTAAAATATTTTTCTGAAAATAACAGATTTTTATTTCCATCATATTAATTTTATATAAAGCTTTAGAAAATTTCAAGTTGGTCCTTGGTTTTCCTTCTCTCTACATTTTGGTCCTCCAATTGAAAGTTGAACACTTAAGTACACTTCTCTCTACACTTGAGTTCATCCAATTATTATAGTTAAATCCTTCAGCACCATCAAACTAGATAAAATTCATCCAATTTTTGGCTTATAATTGTTAAATACCTACAACATGGAAAAAATTAGCATAATGCTGAAATATAACTAATGTATTAATATTGTGCATGATATGTAAGATAATTTACCAAATAAAATTCCTAAAATATGCAAAATATGAGATCAATCAACATGTATCTTTTATTAATTTAAAATAACTAACTTAAATATCTAAAGATATAGTAGTATTGTAATTTAAATATATGTTCCGTATTATTCTAATCAATTTAAATCTATATTTTGTTAATCTCTTAATAAAAAAATTTACAAGTTAAAATTAATTATATTATAATTTTGGGTAGGATGGTTTTTCCTATAAAACTATAAGGTAAAGGACATTTTTAAAATGAAAAGTAATTAAAATATTTGAGTTTAAAAGAGTAGTTATATAGTGTAAATGCTCTAAGATTTATTTACAAGGTTGTCCCGACCCAAAGAAGACCATTTGTTGTAAAATGCATTTATTTCTTTCACATAAAAAGACAAGAAGTAAAATCATGACATCCGGAGAGGATTCTGAATTCGGTCTTTTTTAGATAATAATTCTGCAATTCATATATCTAGTGAAACAAAAGCAATTAATTCATTCTTCAAAATCTAGATAAATTAATGCATATCTACATATTTTTCTTTTTTCCTTTTAAATATGCAAATGAATGGATGCCACACTATAAATAATATCCAGTTTATTTTGTTAATTAAGGTTTAGAATGAATAAATTTGGTTTTACCCCGCTCGTTTTAATATTTGTCTTGTACCGAACTAAATTGTCTGTCGGGAGAATAGCTCGTTTTAGAAACCCAGTTGTGGTACAAGTCATTAGCGATATCCCAAACACTCCAAAACATTTAGAGATTCATTGTCAGTCTGAGGACGATGATTTAGGTAGGGAGGTTTTATACCTTGGACATGTTTTCGCATGGAATTTCCGAGTGAATATCTGGGGATTCACTCTCTTCTTCTGTGACTTCTACTGGGGTTCATTTACGAAGAGATTCGATGTTTGGAATTTCTTCATATCCGAAAAATGTAATATCAAAGGAACTAGGCATTTTCAGAACTTTTGGTTAGCTAAACCAGATGGCTTTTATCTTAGCAATGACAACATTAACTATGTTAAGATGCATGACTGGCCTAAATAAATGCAAGCCAGGTATAACTTAGTAGCTATTGCAATAAGAAATTAAATTATTTCAAATGAGATTTTGTTTTTATATTTAGTCAGTTGTCTCTCATACATATTCTATAATCTCTAGGTCTAGGGAAAGAATATTTATCTGGTTGAAACTATTCATGTTAGGGATTTAACAATGAGTCTCTACCGTTTCAAAAATATACAAGGCACAAAACATAATGGTAAAGAGAGAACTCAAACATGCTCATCCACTGTTGATTTTTGTTAGGTTAAGATAATGTTAGAGAGAACAAAGATGAGAAGATCATATATATATAAGTTGTATCTGATTTATAATATACTTCTAAGAATATATTTTTTTTAAATAAAAGAAACAAAAAATACAAAAGAATGATATGATATATATCACATCATATCGTATCATATAATATCATGTCATGTCCTTTACCATAAAAAACACTAAGAATTGATAAAGAAAGGGAAACAAAAATACAAAATAATAAATATTGTATAATTATTACATGGTTGTATGCTTTATGATATTTTGCCACCTAGATTTTTTTACAGTCAAATTTTTATGACCATATATAAAAGACAAAAGGGTTGACCAAAATATTTTTCAGAAATAAATATCATATATATAAGTCATATCATATCTCTAACAACAAAAAATAGTGGGTTGGCAAAAAAAAAAAAAAAGAAAAAAAGCAACTTGTATAACTTTTTTAGTTATGCTCATATATTATATTATATAATTCCTTTATCATAATAGATAGGCTAGTTTTACTTTCACATTAATTAAAAAAAATTTGGTGAGCATAGTCAAAGCATTAAATTACTTTTCTTTAATTAAATATACCCTTGATGGAAGTATAAAAAAATGTAGTTGTTAATAAATGCATGAATTTTAGTAGTAACTAATTTTAGAAATATTTTTATGCTATGATTACTGCTAATTTAGGGTTCTCATCAACTTTAAAACATTATCCTAATAAATAATAATATTTTTAAAATATTACGATAATAAGATTCCCACTAAATCTAAAGTTAATCTAATATACATTAATTTTTTTATTAAATAATTTTAAAAAAGAAGAAGTATAAAAACATAATTTTTTTTTATCAAAAATAATATTATTTATACAAACAAAATGCTCTACACACAACCCATGAACCGCTAATATTTATATGAAATACAGGAAAGTACCCATTATTTTAATTTTTGATACGTTATATTCAATATTTCTACATCTTATTATGCAAATAATCAATTATTGTTATTAGAATACTATTACTTTTAATAATTGCTCCGTATTTGTTTGTAGCCTTGTACAAAGTAGCTACCCGAAACAATCTTGAAAATAAATATTGGTTTACATAATCAGTCGTAATACAAATTTTTGGTACTTATTCAAGATTACAAATATAAAATAAATATGCTGGAGATTTATACAAACATGCCTATAGAAAATTTCAACATATATCTATTTATCAATTGATACGTAAGAGAGAGACCAATAATATTGATACTAATAAATAATCACTCACCTATATGTAAATACTATATCTCATTTATATCAACTGATAAGTAAATATATATTAGAATTTTTTACATACATATAAGCACATGAAATTCCTATCCAATAAATATATAGGTTATTTATATTATATGCTACGAATGCCATAGGATATAGAGTTCAAAGATAACTACTATTACAAATATTTGTATCTTTCGCACAAAATACAAAAAAAATCATGACACCTTGAGAGGATTAGAAAAATCAATCTTTTTGCAGTTAGTCCTGGATTGGGAACATCTGGTTTAATTAAACAAATTAATTTTTTTGACCAAGATCTTTAAAATATTACTTCATGTTTAATTATTTGTTTTGCCATTAACTCATATATAAATGTACACTGCACCATAAAATTATATCCAGTGTATTTGATACTTACGAATTAGAATGAGCAAACTTTATTTTCCATTGCTCTTTTTAGCTTTTCTCTTGGATGGAACTAAATTGTTTGCTCGGGAGCGACGTCGATATGCTGATTTCAAAAACCCAGTTATGATACATGTCATTAGCGATATTCCGAACACTCCAAGACCATTAGAAATCTATTGCAAGTCTGGGGATGATGATTTGGGTAGGCATGTCTTATATCTTGGGCACGAGTTCAAATGGTTTTTCCGCATGAATTTCTGGCTAAGCACTCAGTTCTACTGTTACTTCTACTGGGGTTCATTTACAAAGACCTTTGACGTTTTTGAGTACGACATGTCCTATAAGTGTAATATCAAAGGGACTAAACATTTTCAGTGCTTTTGGTTAGTTAAACCAGATGCCTTCTATCTTAGCAATGATAACATCAATTATGTTAAGACGCAAGACTGGCCTAAATAAATACAAGCTATGTATAACTTAGTAGCTTTCGCAATAAGAAATTAAACTATCTAAAACGAGATTTTAATCTTATATATTCCATCAGTTGTCTCTCATAAATATTCTATAATCTCTAGATCTTGGGAAAAAATATTTTCTGGCTGAAACTATGCACGTTAGGGATATAAAAATGGATGCTTACTGGGGGTGGCAACTAGGTAAGTCGGGTTTCGGGTAGCTTTGGGCGAGAAGACTTTTCAGATTGGGTTGAATCGGGTAAAATAGGGAAAAATGCATACCTATATCCTACCCTACCCGCCCTTCTTGCGGATAACTTCGGGTATCGGTTTACATACGGTCAACTTTACCTTATTATTCAAATGATATATTTATATTTTTTATAGCATGTTTAATGGTTTTTTTTTTCTCCATAATATATGTCTTAGTTTTTTTGTTGGTTAAGTATTAATATGACTTAATATTTTATAATAATAGACAAATAAAAACATTGATAAATAATCAAAAAGAAAAAATGTAATGTACCGAAAATTCCGAGTTAATCTTTCGCTTTTAATAATATTATGTATTGCATTTATAATATTATTAT
>MKEJ01093622.1:0-10499 GCA_001753735.1 Embelia ribes
ATTTTATTTTTTGTATATATATATATATATATATATATATATATATATATTAATTAGAGCAAGAGAAGCAGAAAACACAACTTTTATACTAATAAGGAGATAAAAAAAGTATCTCAGTCCCATTCCTTGTCTAATAGAAGCAGCGTTTTAAATAATGGTTATGTAAATTTCGAATAACGGATGTAACATGTTGGTAGCGAAAATCGGAGCCTAAAACTATTTAAGTCTTTGCAATATTATGCTTTTTTATTGTTTTTATTTATGTAGCAGTTTGTATCGGTCTAATACGACTGATATTATATTGTAAGGCTGATCCGAAATGATTTTGGCCAATTTGTACTAGAAATACACGCTCATTACTATCTCAATCTGTATCGATTTCGTTGGTGGCCGAAACGTTACAAAAAGAAGGCCGCCGAATTTCGCAACCAAGAAATGTTTATTACCTAACTATTGTTACCTCATGATACAAGTCTAACTTCATTACATTTTCTTATCAGGATAGATAAGACTAAACTAATACTCTGTGTTTTGGTCTTTCTTTCTGAGAATTTACAATCAGTAAGTTTTCATGAACATTATGATCATACTAATAACCACTTCATAGAAAAGAATTGAACCACCACCTTACATGTGCTTGGCATGGAATTCAACTACTAATCTAATAATCATGCTAATTGCATACATGTCAGCTATATACATATACCGAGTTACAAGTTTTCAGTCATATTTTGTCCCTCATTCCCACAGAACTTTTCTTGCTCACCCCAATATATAATTATTGCAAAATTTATTGAAATTCACAATTAGTAAAGTTATTAATTTTATTTTAAGCGCATGTAAAATATTCTCACTGGGATTAAGTGACCCATCAGTTTTGCACACTTTTCACTTGCCCAGATTACTAATGTCTAATTATTTTAGCAAGTACTTTAAAACAGCAACACAAAACCACAAAAGTATATACTTCTTTAAAAATGGTAACATAATATTTGTGCAAAACATATGAACACCTATTACTCTGCAAAACATATGAATACTTATATTAATGAACTTGGTTGAAAGTGTTTAGAAGCAAAGTGTGATATGCACAACTACACAAGTGATTAAAGTAAATTAAACTACATTGCATAAGTTTTTTTTTATTACAGAAAAATCAATTTTTTCCATCCAACAAAAAATGTGGACACCTCTAATTTAGAACTTCCAGCTTTTAAGGCCAAAATAGCAAAAAATAATCAACATAAAAATGGAAACTGACCAGCCAAATGGGAATCAATTTTCAAGGAAGAAAACAAAAAACTTGAACAAGCCCTACGACAGCCCCAATTTAAACATAGGCACACATGAACACAAACAATGAAACTGATTACACTCGTTCGATAAGAGTTGATAACATAATAGCAAGCCAAAATACAAGTAAAAATTCTTACTAATTGCATAAAATAAAGTTGCATATCGTTATGATCCCACACTAGCAAACTCCACTAGTTTTCTTACCCTCAACCACCCTTCTCCAATGCCTAGTTACCTCCTCTTGAGTCTCCCTCACACTCTTTTTAGGCAAATGCTCGTCTCCATCCACAGAGACCACGACATGAGCATCTTTCGAAGATAGCTGAGGTGGCATTTCCTCCAAGTCCTTGACTACTTTCTCGAGGTTGGCGACAAGCCGCTCCGCCAGACCACGGCTAAAATCCTCTCTGATTACGACTCGCAAAACGGCAACATGTTGAGCATCCGGCGGCATTGTATATGCTGGAACTATCCATCCGTATCTCCTAAGAGAATCGGATATCTGGAAGACGCTGTATTTTTCAGAACCTTTGACAGAAAATGCCACTAATGGCACCCCTTTGTCTTTGGACACTATGTCGAATTTTCCCATCTTGTCAATTCCCTCTTTTAGCAACTTCGCATTCTCCATGCAGTTCTCCATTATGTTTTTGTAACCCTATGTGAAAGTAGGCAAGGAAAGTAAACCATAAGGCAACAAAGTAAACGTTTTTAGTGAAAACTCAAAGAATGGAAGGGAAGTTAAGATCGAATTATTTTGTGACGAAAGCACCGCTATAGGCAAGTATTGAAAATTATTGAGGAAAGAAAATACAAGGGTTATTTGTGCCTGAGGTTCATCCGGTTGTTGGTTAAGGAGCTTTCGAATTATTTATGGATGACAATTGTTAGAAAAATAAATAAATTATATGGATCAAATGGGTAAACAAAGTTAAAATTAATAATTTTTTCTTCTCATTTGCTCCTTCCAAAGATTCAAACGACTTGGCATTTAGTAACAAGTGCTGCGATGCTATTTATTGGTTGTTTAGGACTTATTGTGTGATTAGAAAAATTATGTCCCTCGGAGCCAGAGTGGTGAAATTTATTCAAGAAAAACAATTTCTTTATAGATCAAATGGGAAGATGAAGGTAAAATTAATTTTAAAAACCTCAGTGTTCATGCTTCTTCAAAAGATTTTAAATGGTTTAGCATTTTGGTTAGGGTAATGACTGTCATATATAGGCTATTAAGGATTCTGTGTGATTGGAAGATTACGTACCTCGAACCCGAGTCTTATAAACTGATAATATTGGGCAATAATTTGACTTGAACCTGTGAAGGGAAATTTGAAATTGTAATTTCTTCATTACCATAGACTACATGGCATAGTTGAATAAGTAGTTAAACCTTAAGAATGTACAAAACTAGGTGTCGAAGACTTGAAAAGAATGGAATAAAAACTTGCTAACCTTTCGAGAAGTTAAGGGTGAAAGTGGGCTGATCCGATCCAAGATAGTTAATATGAAAAATAAGGTCATCAGGCAAGTCCTCTTTGCTCCTCCAAACAACCCATCCAACACCAGCATACACGAGCCCATACTTATGACCACTCACATTAATGCTCTTCACCAAAGGCAAACGAAAGTCCCACTCGAGATCTGGGTAAAGGAACGGAGCTATAAAACCTCCACTCGCTGCATCAACATGGATCGGTGTGTCCCAACCTGTTTCCTCATTCTTTTTGGTAAGGAGTTCGTTTAGTAGCTTTACATCTTCAAATTCCCCGGTTAGAGTGGAGCCAAGTATAGCAGCAACGCAGATAGTATTCTCATCAACCATTTCCACTGCCTTCACGGGATCCATTACATAATAACCTTCTCTCAATTTAACCTCTTTCAGTTCGACTTCGAAATAGCGAGCGAATTTCTCCCAACAAACCTGCTTGATTCAGGGTCGTTCCAGAAATTTGATAGCGAGGGCACAAAATGTATGCAGAATTATTCTCAAACAAGAAACTCATAAAAACTCTTTACGAAAACTAATTGTCAACACTACAACTACATTAGGTACTGAGAAGCCATATGGTGCATCACTCCCATTATGTTTCCTAATCCAGTGTTGAGCAATCACTTTTCATATGGATATATTTAAGAGTTCTTTGCCTACGCAACATCACCAAAAATGTATTCACCAACTTCAATCGATACAAAATAATGTCGTCAAATTCGTTATTATTGCCCCACATGTCTCAATGTAACTCTTCCATTTTGAAAATACTACATACTAACCTTAGCTATATATATGACATCCCAGATTCTCAGTATATAAAGCTCCAGCATTGCGGGGTTCGGAGAGGCAACCTTACCTCTATTTTCAGATGGATTACTTCCCAAGTACAAACCCAACCCTTTAGATAGCAATGAAAACGTGCAAGGCTCTAACCTATTGAAATATCCAAGTCTAGGCTTTAAATGCCACCAATATCAATTTCAGGGTAATTTAAATATGGAGCAACTATGAGATTCAAATGTCATGCAAACAACAATAAACATATCTACCTTGGCTATGACTTGGAGATAAAAAGTGCTAAAAGATAGCAAAGAAATGACCTGCACATTGGCACCAGTGACGATGTTGGGATTGTCGTAAGGCTTGTTTTCGGATTTTCTCTTGTGCTGCCACTTTCTCTTGAAAGCAAGGCCCGCAAGCATTATTGCCTCCGATGAACCCACTGTTCCCACGCCAATGGCCGTTTCACTGTCCCCCACAGGAGCATGGAAAAGATGGGCTACCATATTTACACACCGATTCTGCATCACTAATTTGTTTCATTACATATTCACACTTAAAAGAATCCGACATGTAAAAAAAAACTAACTCGGAATGTAAAACAAATGAAGTACCAGCCACTGATAAGGGGGAAAAAAAGTATCGAATTCTAAAAAATTGACCACTGCATCCATCCCCAAACAAAATCAAGACAATCATCCCGAAAACACCAATGGAAAATATTTTACAGGAAAATCCATTAGTTGTAATTATGGATTTAATCTCTCCCAATGAGTGATGTGGAGCTATTCAAGGATTCCATCTCGAGTTGAGCATCCATTGTATGGACAAGTATGTCCTCATAAAAAAAATATAGTTATTTTGGACCGAAACCAATTGTCCTGGGACCAACACATTTTTGGCCAGCAAAACGAGGTTGCACGATTCTTCTTAATCTTCTCCAATAATTTGAACTTAAAATATAAAAGTTAGGAGGTTTAAGGGTGTTTGCCTGGAGTTCGGTGGTAACAGGGTACTCGTCCATGTCGACATAGTTCTTGTTCGTGGACGCCATTATGAGCTTGTCACAATCTGGCTCCATCCAAGTGGTGACAAAGCTCGCCAGGTTCAACCTCGGGTTCCCGTCCAACATCAACTCGTCATTTATTATCTGATATGCCGCTTCCTTTGGTATTGACTCATTCGGCATCTTGAACCTGCAGATTTGTTAATTGCTCATATCATTTTTCACTTGTTTGGAAGTGGCTCGATAATGATTGAAAACAATCAAACACTGAAACAACTAAGTGAAAGTTTTGAACACAAGCTTATACAGGAGCCATTAAGAACAGATACGTAGTAAAACTTTATTTATGAATTAACTGTTTAAAAAAATAAAGAAAACCATGAGAGAGACCAATTACTCCTGAGAGATCAAAAATAACATTACGCATGCTATATATGTACAAATTTCATACAAACTAGTTTATTAATAACCTGAGTCCATTTAGAAATACTATGCCGATTAGATCATCCAAAGGTGGGTATCACGATTGAGAATTCCAGGTAGGAGGCAAAAATTCAAGCTTGACTACGCAAAAGAAAATAAAAAGGAAATACTCGAGTCATATAAAATTACACACGTGCATATTGATGTGCCAATAGCAAATCTATAACTCTAAGAATAGGGAGAGGTGTGCAAAATTTTATGTCCAGTATAAGCCCCATCATAGTCAATACGAGTCATGGGAGAACATACCCTTTTAACACGGCATCACCCCATAAACACGGGCCAACCCAGACTTTGTACGACTTTAGAAGAAGTTTCTTATATTAGACCATCCATCTATACGATTCTCATAGCACACCGCCACGAATATTTTTCAACATATTACTCATATAAGATGAATGGATTAACCATATATGATCCTCATAATAAAAACTTAATAAACACGCAATATTATTAAAGAAGGAAGAGTAAACTTACAAAATCCTCAGCCGAAGGTTGAGGAAGCGCACATATATTACCGAGAGTTGAAAGGAGAGATGTTACAAGAGAGAGTAATTAAAACTTAGTCTGCCTAGAAATGAAAACAAACACGCTTATTTAAACACAAAAATCGGGCAGGCTACTGGTAACCGGCTGACCAAACAGTTCCGGTTCATGTTGCCCGAATAGTAAAAGGGCACTAATTGGTGCTGTTACTCTTGGAGATGATTGCCACCGATCTTCTAGAAGTTCTGAAATGCGTTATCCATGACGCCAATTATATCTTCTTTTTGCCTTTATCTTTTGCAATTTTGTTTACTAAAATATCTAAAAACTCTTCCCAATAATCTTCAATTGAAGCATCTTCTTCATTCGGATCTTGTGATTCTCCTGCTAAAATGGGAGTTCCTGCTGAATGCATTGAGGAGTCATCTTTTTCTGATAAAATTTCTTCATGGGCCTCAATAAATTGAGTTTTCATATATTCCATACTCTGGGCCATGATTTCGGCTTCTGGTTCTGTTCTTTAATTTTTCGAATGAGTATAGTGAAAGGATTTACAGCTAACTTTGGCTTTGCTTAGAAGCTATTATAGCCCTGGCATGTTGATTAATTATTTCAATCATCTTGTCTGGATTAAGACCCTTCCACCATTTAAAATAGAACTTTCTTTTTAAGCAACGTCTGCTTCTTACTGATTGATCACAAACAAAATCCCATCTCCAGAACTATGGGATGCTAAAGGTGACAAAAAATCTTGTTATTATCCTGATCATAGGATAGTCTGAATTTCCTAATAGAGTGAGAAAGGTTGCGATCCACGTGCTGTTTTAATTTTTTCAGGAAGAATATCCAGATTAATATACATAGAACGATGTGGGGAGATTTTGTTGATTCATATTAATCACATCTTGGCTAATTTTTATAAACCAAGAACCTTCCGATAGTCCCAATAATTGTACTGATGGTCTTTAAGGGAAGAAAGGGTTTTCTGTTGATTTAAAGAATCCCCATTGGGCTGGCCTAATTACTAATTTTATATAGATTTTACTATATCTAATTGGGCTATTGGTTCTATTCTAGTCTACAGATAATGTGCAATTCTGTTGAGGCTGAATCTTTCAGCATATATTCATAAACGTATCTGTAAATGTCCTGTAAGGTAAATATACCTGATGTTGTAAATATCGTTCCTTAATTGTCTAAGGTTCGGATAATAAATTGGTGTCATTGTCTTCAATATAAAACGCTTCTTCTGATATTTTATTAAGATTAAGAATATAGCTTTCTGAATCATCATTGGATAATGTATGTCGTTAGTAGAAGGACTGGATACTGATGAATAGGCATTAGCGCCAAATACTGATTTTTTATTTGGGGTTATCCACCTGCCGAAATTAATTTCTGGAAATTCTGATCAGTACTGATTTTGGGTGCGGCCTCGACCGCGACCTCTTTCTGGGCCTCGGCCTCATTGCATTATCTTCTTTAGATAAAATAAATACATTCGATTCTGAAAAATGATTAACACATTAAATTCTGATAAGTCCTATTGAGCCATTTCAAGCTTTGACAGTACTGATATCAATATCCATTTGATACAAATAATACTCCCAGTCATTAATGGCAAAAGGATGGTCTGGGTTGTTAAAGCCAGTTGTAAATTATCAAAGATTTGCTTCCTTTCTTGAGACATATGCTGGAGTTCATGCTGAAGTAGTAAAAATTGGTGACGAATGATTTGTTTTGCATACATTACATTAACACATAAGATTTTCAAAATCAATTTGGAGCCTAGCAATGGCTTTTCGAGTAATATCAATTCTGATGTTGATATTGTATATTTGATTAGCTCCTGCATCAATAACAAAATCATTATCATTTTCCACTGCTATTTCAATAGCTGTAATAATATTCAGATGTATATTTAAAAGTATTTGCAATTCATCCTGATATAGTTGATAAGTCATGCGAATATTTCTTTTTGCAATCATGATAAAAAAAACCTTGTAAAAATTCGCGAGTAAGAAAATCAGGGAGAAATTTCTATTCTCCTTTAATATATTCAATAAAAAAATCGAATATTGATAATTAGCTCCGCTAATTTGTAAATATTTGTTTATGGGATAAGTTTTTAGCATCTTTTTCAAAAACTTTTTTAGCTGCTGAACAATCAACTCGAATAATAAAATGTTGGTTAAAAAATCATCCTGAAATTTAAGAGTACATTTGACTATAGAAAAATATTCTTTCTTAATAGTAGGATAATTCAAAGAAGCAATTTTCCAGGCTCCTGATGTAAAACGAATTAATTCTTCTTTATTATTATTGGGGTTAATTTGTTTTAGAATTCCCTCATAGCCCTCATTAGATGCATCAATTTCAACAATTTTCTTCCAATTAGGATTGGGAATAGAAAGACAAGGTAAATGCTTTGCTTTCAATTTAATTTTCTGGACTGCTTTAGTATGTAAATATGTCTAGGGTTTAGGATTTTTCTTTAATCTTTCATAAAGAATTTTAGAATCAATAGTCAAATTCTGATAATAATCTGAAAGATAATTTAGACAACCCAAAAACCTTTGAAACTAAATTTTGTCATTAATTTCATCATGAAATTTAGAAGCAAATTCAATACTTCTGTCGATTGGAATTATAGTGCCATTATAAATATTATGGCCTAAAAAATGTACTTTAGTTTGAAATAATCTCATTTTTGGTGCAGAAACCACCAAACCATTTTTAATAATGACGTTTTTTAAAATATTTAGATGTTTGATATGCTGGTCAATAGAAGTAAAGTAAATAAGAACATCATCAATATAGCAGATAATAAATTCAGAATAATGATTAAAAATATCATTCATAATATTTTGAAATTCTGAATGGGTATTTTTTAAGCCAAAAAGCATAACATTCTATTCATAATACCCAAAAGCAACATTAAATGTTGTTTTATAACGATCATTTTAACTAATTTATATTTGTCAGTATCTTGATTTTAAATCAAATTTAGAAAATATAACTAAATCCTGTAAACGATCAAATAAATCTTTTTTATTGGGAATCAGATACATAATCCCTTTTAAAATATTATTTAAGGGTTTATCGTTTATAACAAGTCTTGGAGCTCCTCTCTCTTTTTATACATTCTCATTAACATAAAACAATATATAGCTCCATGGAGCAGAATTTTTTCTGATTAATTTCTTTTGCAAAAAAATTTCAATTTCTTTTTTGCATAATTCTAAATATTCCTTTTTCATTTGTGCAAGTCTAGCTTTGATTA
Source organism: Embelia ribes (assembly GCA_001753735.1). Classification (NCBI taxonomy): domain Eukaryota; kingdom Viridiplantae; phylum Streptophyta; class Magnoliopsida; order Ericales; family Primulaceae; genus Embelia; species Embelia ribes. The sequence goes on from MKEJ01093622.1 coordinate 8,827, forward strand.
GGATATGTTTTTCAGAAAAGCCTGCTTCATAAGGAAGATATATTATATGCTTCTTTTCATTCCAAAAAGCATTAGGTATATCACTACAAATAGTGTTTTGAAATTCTATTTCAAAATATTTGATCTTTTGTTGTAAAGATAAATTCTGTAATCTTTGTTCAATATTTAAAAGAATAATTTCCTTTTGTAAAAATATTAATTATTTTTCTTTAAAATGAAGTAAATCTAAATGTTTAGTATAGAGTTCTAAGATAAATTTAAATACTATATTCTGATTATTAATAGTAGCATGAATTCCTATGTGATCAATTTTTGTGATAGGCATAAGCATGCACAAAAATGGAGTTCCTAAAATAATATGCTGAGACATATTTTTGATGAGAAAAAAAGTAGCAGATAAGCATATACCATTATTGCATATATAAGTATTAGATAATTTATATTAATAATCATTTTAGTGCCGTTAGCACTAGATAAAGATTGAATAGTTTTTTCAAAATACTCAGAGGGTATTAACCCTTCCGGAATCCAATTCATATCTGTCCCACTATTAACAAGGGCAATAATAACTTTCAAAACAAATGTATTATTAATAACTAAAGTAATTTTTATATTTCATTTCTGATTAGGAAATTTATTCACAAGTTGTAAATAACTTTCTCCCCCTGAATCTCCTACAATGTTAATATTTGAAAGACCTGGATCCTCAGGAGATTTAATTCCTAAGTTTTGGTGTAATTTCTACAATTCTAAATCTTGTTGGTATTGATTCTCCCTAAGAGTCTTAATCTCTATTTGAAATAGATCAATCTCATGTCTAAGATCCTGAATAGAAGTGGGAGTCTCTATCATAGAGGTATGAGACTGAGGTGGCTAAAAGCTATTCACGACCTCCTTAAGTTCATAATTGTTTAGTTGTCTAATGATACTAGATTTATTTTCCCTAGCCTAAGATAGACAAATCTCATACATTTTGAGCTTTAATTTAGGGTCAAGAATTTGCTCAATAATGTCAACAATAGACTGTTGTTCTAAAGTAAGGACATTAATACTTAAGCCATTCATTTCTACAATGGCTTTCTAATAGCCACTATCTCATGAATTAATATTATAGCAACCTGTACCACAACTAGTAGGTGGTTGAGAATCTGTTGAAGAGCTTGAATCAGAGCTATAACCGGACTCAGATAAAGAAATAATATCTAATTCTTCTTCAGATTCAGATTGAGAAGAATATAAAAGCAAATTAGATAATTGTTGTTTTAAATGATCATCAAGTTCCAATTCAAATTTTTTTGTTAAGTTCTGCATTTATTGGCAAAATGTCCAAATTTACCACGTTTATAACATTTAATAGAGTCTTTATTCTTTATAAAAAATTTCTCTTTTTCTTTCTTCCTGATGTTGAAATTTTTTTTGGTTGAGAGGAAGAAAAGTATTTCTTTATTTTCTTTGGTTTATGAAAATATATTTTTTAAGTTTTTTATGAAGAATAAAATTTTTTTTATCATATGCAAATTGATCGCAAAAATCTCTTAATTCTATTTTTCTGAAGACAGCTCCTTTTCTAGCTGAGCTTTTAATTTCAAATCATTACAAAGGAACAATCCTTTTTGTGTTACTGATTAGTATTGAAAAGTTAGTTATTTAGGGCGTTAAAACGATGCATTTAT
>MKEJ01093649.1:0-12615 GCA_001753735.1 Embelia ribes
GGCCTAAACGAAATAGGAAGTTCAAGCCCCATGATGATTTTTATTATTATTAGTTATTTATTTATTTAGTATTTCCTTTTATGTTTTATTATGATTTTATTTCCTTTTAGGCTATATAGTATTTTCTTTATGATTTTATTTTCTGTTGGTGCCTATAAATAACACCTTCTGCTATTGTTTAAGACAGGCTTGATATATTGAAACCCTATTATTTCTTTCTGCTTGTTAATTTAATTTGCGTCTTTTATTTTGACTGTTTTCCGTAGCCGAGCTACGTCACTAATCTTCCTAACCACGTTTCCAGGTATTCATCATCAGGGAGCGTATATCCGACCCATTACGGATACATATTCTTCGAATCAAGAAAAAAATAACCACGTATAAATTAGTGAAAAAATACATTATTAATTTATTAAATAAGATTTTCAATGAAATAGCTTAATCTTGTCCTCAAAAATTGAACTTAAAATTAAGTATCAACATTTTCTTATATAGCCTAGTATTAGGTAAAGGGTAAAGACTATAATAAGGAAAAAAAAATGATATTCATGCATCAATACAATACTACCGCTCACCAAATAAATTAAAACCCACTAAAGAAAACCACTAAGAAAAATTATACCATTTTTCTAATTTTTAAACTCACTTGATCTAAAGCCCATATTAATCTTCTTAAAAATGTATAGCCATGATTGCTTTTTTGTACTGATTTAAGAAAACTTTCTTGTATGCAAGTCTCTACTTGCTTGGGTATTTTCAGTTTCTGTAAACAACCTCTCTTTTTCTACTTTCTTCTGTTATTTGCTTGCAACCTTAGACCTTAATCAATTCACTCCAAGTTCAAACGTTGATTTAATTTTTATCTGTATATGTTGCATTGCATTCTAGTTAGCTTTTTTTTTTTCTTCGTTAAACTTATTATGGTTCCAAGTACTTTGAGAAGACTAAGTCTATTTTATAAAAGTACATATGCTGTTGCTTTAATAGAAAAAATGTATATTATAGCAGACCAGGATTTCTAGGCAGAGAGGGATTAGTCTTTTTTAGCTAAAATTTTATATTTTTAATAGGAAATTTAGAGAAATTTCAGAGGTCATGAGGCCGTAATTTTTCTGCACTCCTCCGCAGTCTCCTGTGATTATGATATTTTTGTGATAGAATTTGGCTATGTAAGGTATGCTACTTTTTATTTTCAAATGAATAAGGCTCGTAAAGTGTAACTTAGGAAAATGACCCTTATCCCACTAGTTATCCCACTGTAATATTTAAATTTTGTTCAGTGCTTGTATATAACTTATTATACCATCACTCCTGAACATAGTATTTTAATGTTGTATTTTGTGACAAAAGTACTTTGCAAAAGTATTAATCTGCTGGAGGCCTATTTTGACCTATAAGCTCTATGTATAGCTGAAAATATCGGTTATGAATATGTTATTGCATCAAAGGCATTGTAATACCTTAATTAAAGGCATCATCTTTCAAAGAGTCCTTTAAGATATTGTGCATATAAATTTATCTAACGATATCTTGCTTGGCTCTTATTTTTTTCTTTTCACCAGGTAAATATCGAGAGAGCCGTATGTCATGCAATTCAGGACTGATATATGTATCTGTTTTTTGTACAGCTTGCAGACCGAATGTGAGGTCCTTACTTAGTCTGGCTTGTAGTTTGTTTTTTGGCTCTACAACAGGATTTGCATACGTGCTAGATCCCATCTGCTCGAGATGCTGCAAATAGGAAGGCGGAACATATCTGCACACGGGATTCTGATATTTACAATGCGATGGAAACCTGTAATCCCTCTGGTCCGCTTAGGGTCAGTCAAAATTACCAAACTGTACCCTAAATCCGACTGCAAGCTTTTGGAAGGGTCTATATTAGGGAAATCAAGACAGTTTAGATTGTATGCCCCCTGGGAGAAGGCTATTCACCAGATGCTAAATAAGACGTGACGAAGAAATAAATTACCAAATCATGTGGTTTATCAAGTCTGCCACAGAATACCCATAAGTAAGTCCCCCTACAGGTTCTTGGGTTCTTATTGAAGGTGTGTATGACTCAATCAAGGAAACTGCCAGTGCTGAAGACTGCTACTGAACCTTTAAATCCAAGCAAACTGCAAAAAATGGTCGATGGTTAGAGAAAGCAAGACTTATCCTTTGGCTATAGCTAAAGTGGACGAGTCAGGGGGGCGCACTATTTAAGGTACTGGAGAGTTTTCATTGGCAATGGTGGGTTCACGTTGAACAGTGACATGATTAGCAATGGAAGGTTCACAAATTTACTTTGGTAAGCAATTCCAGAATAAGTTGGTTTTGATAACTAAATTTGAAAACTGGCTGGTTCTGTTAATTTACTAAATAAAAATAGACTATACGATCCCCATTGGTTGTTGGAAAAGCAATTAATATGTATCAGCCACATCTACGCTATAAATATAGAACAACACGCTACACTTGTTTGCATAAACTCATAAGGTGATTGCCCTTCACCTATCTATATTCGTGGACACGTTTATGATATTTTGTTTCATTTTGCTCACATTAGGATTAGGAAACAAAATTGTTGTTCCTCGGGTTGAGGCTCGGGCATTCTTTGTTTTCAGAGACTCACTAGTCAATAATCGCAACAACAATTATCTAGCAACTACTGCTCGAGCTGATTCACCTCCCTATGGCATTGACTATCCTACTCACCATGGCTCTGGCCAATTCTCTAATGGCCTCAATATCCTGGACCTTATCAGTTAAGTCTCTCAAATCAGTTATCTAGTTTCGAAATCAACTTTTGTACGATGAGTTAGCACATATCATATGTTTCTCATCAGACATCAATATATTATCAACATGGTCGTGCACTTCAATCTTTGTAAATTTGTCATTTTAGTACTCGTCATTTGGCAATAGTAAAGTAACACTGATATGCTTGTGTTTTTTCGTAGGTGAGCAAATAGGTTCAGAAGCAACATTGCCGTACTTGAGTCCAGCGCTGATGGGTGAGAAACTACTTGTCGGCGCCAACTTTGCATCAGCCGGTGTTGGAATCCTCAACGATACCGGGTTTCAATTTGTACGTAGTTTTATAGTTTCAGTTGATAATAATTCTGGTATCAAATATTTTGCCACCTTTGCTATCATTGCCTTGATAGAAGTTCCCTCGCTCTTAGGATAACCACTTTCCTTCAAAGGACATTTATAAACCATGAAAATGTCCATGTATGCAAGACTGGTTCATGCTTACAAAATTCTCTCTTATTGAGTGTTACGATTCTAAATAATTTTACTTTAAGAATGTATTACGTTGTGATCGGTTAATTATTTGGACTATGTAGATTATCAAGCCACATTAAGATAAAATTATAGGCTCTAGCTTTGACATTTTTCAGTAAAATGCTATTTGGTCCCCATAGTTTTAGTTGACACACTAATAGACCCCAAAGTTTAAAAATGAGATGGATTTGGTCCCTAAATTTTTTACAGAGTGACATACTTGATCCATGTCATAGTATTTTCTAATATTAAGAACCTGAAGATGCTCAAATTAATAGACAACACCTTACATGGTTGGAAAAGAGACTAGTAACTGAGCTACTACATACGGTCACTTGACATGTTTTCCATAATTTATGGTGATTAACCTCTGATCATAATAGGGATCAACAATCATTTCACATATTCAAAACTTGTGATTGTAAACTATTAGTACCAAATAAAATTTTTCACTGAAACTACGGCCAGTTCTATAATTTTCCCCAAGTAAATCTATGTATGAATACAAAATTTTACAATTAAAATGAATTGCCTTTGCAGGTGAATATAATGCGAATTGGGAATCAATTGGAGTACTTTGAGCACTACCAAAGGAGAGTGAGTGCTATGATAGGGGTTGAGCAGGCTCAAGCGCTTGTTAACCAAGCACTTGTGCTTATCACTCTTGGGGGCAATGACTTTGTAAAATAATTATTATTTGGTCCCTTTTGATCGCGCTAATTTACCATTCAAGACTATGTTCCCTATGTTATCTCCGAGTATCGTAATATGCTCGAGGTTAATTCCATCTTGTTTCATTCCACGTACATAATTGCATTTTTTGATTAATTCCAAGCATATTTTACTTTGGTAACAATGGTCCGTGGCAACGTAAAAGAGGTTATATGGAATGGGTGCACGATGCGTACTGGTGACGAGGACTGGCCCGCTAGGATGTGTGCCTGCTGAGCTGGCACAACACAGCAGGTTTGGGGAGTGTGCAATGGAGTTGCAGCAAGCGGCGACTGCCTTGTTCAACCTGCAGCTTGTTCAGATGCTGACCCAACTCAATGCTGACATTGGCGCCAATGTGTTCGTTGAGGTCAATGCCCTCGATATGCACATGGATTTCATCTCCAACCCTCAAGCTTATGGTACTTGAAAAGTTCAACATGAAAACATTTTCTTAAATAAGGACTAGCTAGCTAGTAGGTTTATCTTCGAATTTAGAGACAAGTTTTGTAGTCTGTATGTACAATTATGAATGGAGAAATATTCGATTGAGTCAAGAAGATCATATGAATGTAGTGTAACTGTGTAACTTACCAACTAAATTAGTAAATATATGTATGTTTTACTAAATTACTACTTGTTAATCCAGTCTACCTGGCTGCCTCTGATGAAATGAATGTTGATTTTATACATTTAAGTATGTAAGAAATCCTATGTACCACCATTCAAATTGCTCCGCCTAGGGTTATCTTGGACCCGTATTCTTTAAAGGTTGTGGTGGCAGCGGAAGCAATCGTAAGGAGACCCAAATCGAGCTTATATTTTGATATATAGTTAAATTAGTTGTTAAACCCAATTTTGATTGTAAAGAGAAGATTTTGTGTGAATGTGATGATATGCAGGATTTGTGACATCGAAGGTGGCATGTTGTGGGCGAGGCCTGTACAACGGGATAGGTTTGTGCACACCATTCTCAAACTTGTGCCTAAACAGAGACTTGTATGCATTTTGGGATCCATTTCACCCATCCGAGAGGGCCAACAGGATTATCGTGCAATCGATCTTGACCGGTTCAACCAAATACATGCACCCCATGAACCTCAGCACCGCCATGGCCTTGGACTCGACAGTCTAATTAATTAGCTTGCTAGTTTTTCCTCTTTTTTTTTAAAAAAAAAGATCTTATATTCAAGTCTAGATTTTTGTTTGTTTGTTTGTCTGTTTAAAGTGTAATAAAATTTACTTTCTTGAGTTCTATTTATCCTCAAACCATTTTGTGTTGCAATGCATTATTAGGTATTATGTGTAAGTTTTGGTTCCAATTGAAAATAAATTTCATTGTCATATAGATATAATAGACCAAACTTGCCCCTAATAAACTCTGGTACTAAAGTTATCTCTAGATAAAATATGAGAAAACTACAAATTTCCCAGTTCGATTTAGAAGTACTATAACTATACGTGTATATGCTTGATTAATTTTGTTACATGTGATAGTAACCGAAAAATTAAAGCAAGGTTGAAGACTCAAAAAGGCACTTAGCTTTAGCTTCATCCAACGGTGTTGCTCTTTGACGAATTGACATAAGACAAATTTAATTACCGTAATTAGTTCGTGGTTTGGCCATTTCTACTCATGTTTCTTTGTTGTTAGTTGGGTTTGTTGAGAGTTTGATTGAATTGAAAAGCTACAAATTAAGTTCAAAGAAACGCAACTTTTTCTTTTCATTAAGAGGGGTTGGAAGTCAGTACTCTCTAAATACATGCAATTTTTTATTTCTATTTTTATGTTTTATTTTTTTGATCTTCCAGAACATGCAGTTTTAATATTTTCTTACTCTAACAAAATTTGAAAAATTGAAAACCATCCTTTAAATACTCTTTGTCTACATCCGTTACCACTACAAATGTGACTTTAGTTATAGTCATTTGTTTCTCAACTATTTAACTATGTCTAACTCATTAGAGCTTGTGCATGTTTAACCAGACTAGTTCACCACCACTCTCATGGCTGACTCATTACTATGTATCTTTTTCGGCTTTATTTTGGTTCAGGCAAAGGTTCATTTCCGAGCAATAGACCAAGCTCCGGCTCCAGGGGAGGCACCAAAGCCCGAGTCTGATTCTCAGCCGACTCAGGCTCGGGCATTCTTTGTGTTCGGAGACTCCATTGTAGACAGTGGTAACAATAACTTTTTGGCAAGCCTAGCTCGTGCAGATATGCCTCCTTACGGAATTGACTATCCGTCACATCAACCCACTGGTCGTTTCTCCAACGGCTACAACATTGCTGATCTCATCAGTTACGAACCCAAAGTTTTGATTATAATAGACATTTTTCTGTTCTTTCTGGTACACCCAAATATTGTTCATGCACACATAAGTCAATACTTCCATTTTTAATTAATATCTTGATATTCCTCCATAACTCTTGACTTAATTGAGATTTTTATGACATTTTCACTGTATGCACTATATAGGTATATAGTTATGTTCTTTCATCATCTTAGCAAAACTTGTGCTTGCATTAGTCGTGCACATGTGACTCCCGCACACTGCTCGATGTTACACGAACACATGACTCTATGCCTAGCGATGTAAATGAGAAGAACAAGTATTACTGGCACAATCCATAAATTTGTGTGAAGAATGTACAACTTTTGAGTAGATTTATTGGTTTATATTTGTTTCAACCTCGTGCACAGGTTTGAGTATTGGGTCAGAACCAACAATGCCATACCTACACCCGGATCTGCATGGGGATAAACTATTAGTGGGTGCTAATTTTGCTTCTGCCGGAGTTGGCATACTAAATGACACAGGAAATCAGTTTGTGAGTTTTCTCTATTTATACATATTTCTTGTGTATATATTTGGATCATTAATCAACTTAGGCTTACTTTGGTATAGCAGTTACTTCTTGAATCTGCTTTCTAAAAGCAGATGTTATCCTAGTGTTTTGTAAATATATGTAATAAAAACTGATTTCGGAAGCATTGGTGGACCGTTGTTTGTTGCGACAAAATGCTTATGGTTATTTGGGGAAAAAAAAAAACAATGTTTACGCAAATTGGGAAGAACAAAATATTATGGAGGATATAGTTGTAACTGATGACGAAAAAATAAAAAGTGGAAGCAGTTTAAGAATCAGACCTCAAGGTGCTTTTAAAATCGTCAAAAAAGTGAAATCAATTGTTGAAAAATAGTTTGCTTTTTGTTTACTAATAAAAGCAAATACCAAACTCATTCTTAGGCTAGCACTTGTTCACTGGATGTTGACCTATACAACTTTTATTTTTTTGAATTTGTTTTCTGGGGTGGAGTAGATAACCATAATAAGGATATGGGAACAGTTTCAGTTGTTCGAACAATACAAGGTACGAGTAAGCGAATTGATAGGGGCTGATAAGGCAGAAGAATTGGTGAAAGGATCACTTGTTCTGATATCGCTAGGAGGTAACGACTTTGTTAACAACTACTACTTGTTCCCTGTTACTGCTCGCTCCAGTCAATTCGACCTCCCCGCCTACGTCAACCTCCTCATCCTTCAATACCGAACCATTTTAAAGGTACCTATACAACTTTTCTTTTTTCCTTCTATCTTTCTTACCCAAATCAGAAAAAGGCTAGTAAATTTTACTTTCATTTCATATGGCAGAGGTTGTATGATTTGGGGCTACGTAGGATCATTGTGACGGGTACAGGGCCACTGGGATGTTCGCCAGCTGCTTTGGCAAAGTGGAGTACAAATGGCGAATGCGTTACTGAATTGCAGCGAGCTACCAAGTTGTTCAATCCTCAGCTTGAAAATATGATCAAGGAACTTAATGACGAAATCGGAAGCCAGGTCTTTGTCGCTGCAAACACACATGACATCAACATGGATTTCATCAAGGATCCTGGTTCTTTTGGTATGTGCTCAAAACTTAATTTATAATACGAATGTAAATAGTAATAGCGGCAACATTCTTTTTTGTAATATCATGATAACTGATACACATGGTGCGTGGTGTGTATTATATTTGAAATATTGTAGGATTTACAACCTCGAAGGTAGCATGTTGCGGACAAGGGCCTTTCAATGGGTGGGGGATTTGCTCACCTCTGTCTACAGTGTGCGATGACCGAAACCAATACGTTTTTTGGGATCCATTCCATCCGACAGAAAAAGCGAATCGCCTGATCGTAGACAAGATAATGATGGATTCAAAGGAGTTGATGCACCCTTTCAATCTAACCACCATCATGCTCTTAGATTCTAGGGTCTAATAATTAATGAACTGTTCACATCTGTTATATGCAGGATCAGTGAAGTCTAGCATGCTAGCTAGCTAGAACTCAGGTTGTGGTCGATTGTAATGTTTAATTTGTTTACTTTATTTCACTCCCTTTCGTTATTGCTAGCACTAGTCTCGTAGTCCGTAAAAATTCAGTATGATGACAAAAAAAATTTTGTGCCATGTTGACAGGTTTAATACGTTTTTTTATGTAAAAGTATGTCCCAAAAGTTCAGTATAATATATAATTCACTAGCATTACCAAGCTAAACCCGAGTCTAACTAAGAATTATTCCCCTATTAATAACTGGCACTTAGAAGATAATTGATCAACTTGAAATCATCGTTAAATTTTTGTACAACTACATCATGTATAGTTCCGACCACATGAAGTGCATAAATGTAAAGTGGGCTTAGTGAGTTTCATTTGCGCACTTTTGGTGTAGAAGAAAATGGATTATAACAAAACACGGGAGAGAATGATAACATCCGCTCCTTTCCCAATATCTCAAATCCTCAGACACACACACAGAGACGGAAAAGAGATGAAACATAAATCGTCATCATGCAGCTCCTCCTGAGAACAAAATCAATAACAAAGCCAAATAAGATGCGAAATTTTTTTTATCGATCAATGGGTACTAACATGGCCATGACCCAGCTACGGTAGAGCTCAAATGACAAACACGACTAACAAGCACTCTGTGCCAATAGAATATATTCAAAGAACAATACAAAGCACAATGGTCTTTGTCTAAGCAGAAGACCAATAATGCATTATTATCACTTGCAACGAGCGGGTATTTGAGGTAGTGTTCAAATATAGTTTTAGTTGTATAAGTTTTTGAGGAAGTTGGAGGCACCCTGATCTTTGTTACCCAAATCCTGCACAAGCTCACCACGTATGGCCTACCATGTATTGACCGATGACGTGGTGCCTCTGCTTCGCATGAACTGTTCCATCCCCATGAAGAGCACTATGTCAATCAACTGTGAATTTTGAAACGACCCTTATTGAATATACATACAAAAACTAAAACTATTGAACCAAAGAACAGTAGTCTGAGAAAAGATCATTTCACCCTTGTGCAAAGTGCAAACATTCGGGTGTCCTAACCCAAATTACCGGATTTGCAGCAATCTATTCAACCGAGTACTTGCACATCTCTTTAGACAAATCAACTCAAGAATGCACATGTGTTAGTTAGATGCCTCGTTATGCGACAAATCCATTCAACCATTACATCAATGGATTCCTCTCAAGGGAAGCCCAACTCATTGACAGTTCACACTTCTCGAAAGGAATGATTAGGTAGGCAACTCATGGTTCAATCATGAACACCAAATGATCCCTCCAGGCTCCTCGCCTGAGGCTATGGATGATCATCGGAGGACGGATGGGCTGACCACATCCTGAAGGTTGTACATGTCCATTACGGCGGGAATGGATCTGCAAGCAGACTGGAACAAGTCCAACATGTGACCCCCTGCTGCCCCCAGGCTCCCCCAAGTTCATCACCGTGTTGAAAGCCACACACCACTCAACTACTATGAAATTTCATTGTAAATTTCCCTACAATGAAATTTCATTGTAAATTACGTATATTATATCCTACATAGATTATTAAAAGAAGATTCTTTAAAAATATTTATATTCCTAGAGCGCTATGCGAATTGCGTATATTATATTCTTTTTTCTATCATATTACTTCTAATTATTTTATTAAATTAATTTTGATAATTTATTTTTTGATATGACATCTCTTTGTATATCTCTTTTTTTTAGTTATTTATAAATTTATAAAAGATCAACTGGAATTCATAAAAGATCGATTGGTAGGAGTTATAATATGATAATATTTTATAAAAAGTTAATGTCTATTTAGTTTAATTTTAAGTATTTTAAAAAATTGATGTAAATTGGTGTAATATTTTAAAATTTTATGGAGAATTGTAGACTGGTAGAAATTAATTTATAAAACTATTTACTTAATAATAGTATTTTGATTCTTAAATAAAACTTTAATAATTTCTATTATGATAAGCTATTCTATAATTATGTAGAGATATGGATGTATATTTTGAGGTTATGTATGATCTTACATGAAATTTAATTTTACTAATTTCTATTATGATAAGTTGATATATATGAGTATAATTTTAATAATTTATATTATGGTAAGTTGATATATATGTAAATAATTTCATTAATTTCTATTATGGCAAATTTTATTATTTTAAATCCTAATTTCATATGGCACATAATTTTAATAATTTCTATATGGTAAGCTTTATTGTTCTAAATGCTAATTTTATAAAACACATGTCAAGCAATTGTACAAATAAATGTCGTAATTAGAGTGAAAATAGTTGGAAGAGACAACTTTTATATACACTAGAGCGCAGCCCGCGCGATGTGCAGTTTGTGTGTATAATTATTAATTTTTTTGTATCACATTACTTTTAATTATTTTATAAAAAATATTTTGATAATTTTTTTTTATCTAATATCTTGTATTTTTTCTCCCGGTTATTTACAAATATATAAAAAATTGAATTCGGTAAGATTTATATTATGATAATGTTTTTACAAAAAATTAAATCTATTTAGGTTAATTTTAGATATGTAAAAATATGTATATACTAAGATACCTTTTTTTTTACAAAATATTAATGTATGTTTAGGTTAATTTTAGATATGTGAAAGTTTTATTATGATAATACTTTAAAAAATTATTGTTTGATTATGTAATATTTTAAAAACTTACTGAAAGTCTTAGATTGGTAAGAACCAATTTATGGATAGTATTTTAACAATATATCATTTTAATAATTTCTATTATGATAAATTATCTTATAGTTATGTAGAAGTATATATGTATATCTAGGGAATATGCGTGATTATATAGGAAGTTTAATTTTAATAATTTCTAATATAATAAATTGATTATATGCAATAATTTCAATAATTTCTCTTATGGTATATTTTAAAAATCCTAAATTAGTGGGATACAAGTTCAGCTATTATGCAAACGATTGTCGGGATGAGAGGGGACAACTTTTATATGCATAAAAAGATAAGATATCCTAAAGAAAATTAACATGCTTTTCAATTAAGGTGTAAACGAGCCGAGCCGAGCCGAGCTTGGTATTGCTCGGGCTATGTTCGTGACCTCTGAACCTTAGCTCAAGCTCGAGCCCGGCTCACCACGAGCTTCAACCAAGCAACCCGAGCTCGGGCTCGCCCTCCGGTACTGAGGCTTGGGCTCGTTCGCGAGCTAGCTCGCTCAAAATTTAGAACTCAAGCCGGGCTATTTTTTATTACAGCCCATTTCTAGGCCTAACTCCAGTAGGCCCAAATTTTAGTACATTTACATTAATTTGCTGACACGGGGGTACTTTAATAGAGGCACAAAGGATAATCTCTCTTTGTTTTGGCGACGTGAGACAAATATTTCTAGCTCACTATAATTATATGGCACCCTTTCCCTTTCTCTATGTAAGTAATATTCTTTAGTTAATACAATAAACTTTTTCTTTTTATCCTCACCTACAAATTGAGCTTGCGAGCTAATGAGCCGAGTTTTGCCTAGCGCTAGCTCGGCATTTTTATTAAACGAGTTCAAAAATTCGATTCTTACTCGACTCTCTTATCAAACGAGCCGAACTTGAGCCGAGCCCTTAATGAACTACTCTTCAGCGGCTCTGTTCATTTACACTCCTACTTTTTATGTTAAACTTATTATTGAATAATATATTTCAACTTTAAAAAAAAAATAATAATAAAATATTTCATTTTGATTAATTATTATCTTGTGTTTTTTATTTCCTTATTATTTCTTTTCTTATTTACCACATGGCCGGCCCTAGCCCAGGGCAGCTAGGGCAACCGCCCAAAGCCCAAAAATTCTAGGGGCTCCAATTTTTTTTATTATTTGTTAAACTTTTTTTTAGGAAAATCGAGAGGAGAAACTGCAAAAATTCTCTATAGGTAATGATTATATGCGTTTTTTAAAAAAAAATTATAATATAATTTTTACTCTTTTTGCCAACTCAAATCTAAGACTCTCCAAAAATTTTTAAATTTTTTTATTAACTTACTTCTAATTGATATAACATATTCCTAGCCTTCACTGTATCAATATGGGTCTCAGAGGTATTTAATCCCTTCTGCCTATTTTTAAGAATTTTTAATTAATAAACCGCTAAGCCCTTTTGGTCAACCCAAATTCTCAAAATTATTATGAATTATATTTTATTTTATAAAAATAGACTCACTCTAAAGGGTAAAGTTTTTGGCTATTACAGTTTAATTTGTTAGGTTTGATTGCTTAGTAACTATAAGGCCCCAAAA
>MKEJ01093655.1:0-10470 GCA_001753735.1 Embelia ribes
GTGTGTGATTTTATAGGAAGTTTAATTTTAATAATTTATATTATGATAAGTTTTATTGTTTTAAAATTATAATTTAATAAGACATGTATCAAACAATTGTGGGGACGAATATCACAATTAGAATATATATAGTTAGAAGGGAGTGCATGTATTACTAATAAAATCTGTGCTATTATTATTATTTTGCATAATATGAATGATAAAATTTTGAGAGAAAATTACCAATTAGTTATAGCTTCAAAACACAATTTCTATATGCATTAATACTAAACCTATCTTATTCTTATTCTGCATAATTTAAGTAATAAATTTTTGAGGGAAAACATTTAAACTAGTTATTTGCTTCTAATTTTGGAGTGCCGTGTGCATGTACAAAATAGAGGCAGATATTTTAGCAGATATACATATCTGCTAAAATTTTAAATTATTATCAATTGATTAGCTAAATACTATATAAACATTAATCTGCCCTTGCCTTCTATGGGAGATTAAACAAAGGGCATAAGAATGAGATTACGCTTTCAGTTTTATTGTTGGGAGATTAATACAAAGGGCTTTTTTAGCAGCAACTTAAAAGTGCACGTTAATTGCTTTTCTTCACTTATAAAAGCTAATACTAGTTTGGAAAGCAAGTCGATAGGCCAGCTTAAAGGTGAAAAAAAGCTCACCTTTTAGCTTCCAGTCATTGCAACAGGAGTGACCCTTATCTTATGGTCCGGACCTGTAATTTGGTGGTCTTTCGACTCATTGAGGTCGTAAGACAGGAAATGTTGAACTGATTATATATATATATATATATATATATGTACATATATACACACACACACATAAATATATAAAGAAAATTTACCGTTCAAAGCAAGAAATAGAGACTACCTACAAAGGTGAAAAAGGAAAAAAATAAAGACTAGAAACCTCCACAACAAAAACTCAATAGTAAAACTTCTACCAAATTTACAGGATAAAAAAAATTGAACGAAACACGTTAACATCTTTGGGAAGGCAACCAGAAAAAGAAAACAAAAAGGGAAAACAGCTTTCGCTCGCTCATTGTACTAACACAACTCCTCGCATGAATGAACCAACTCCATATTGAAATGCTTTAAAAAGCTTGCGGTTAAAATTTTCCCGTTACCCAGATTTGCCATTGGCTCTCCAGCCGACACTAATCCGTCCGACACTTTGCTACGACAAGAAAAGAAAAAATGATTTCACCTCTTATTACTATTAATCAATCCAATCATTAGAACCCTGCCTTTTCTTTTGTTTTCAAAGCTAAGCGAAACAGAAGGCTGTACAATTTTTCTTCCATGATTTGTTCATAATGATTAATTAATCAGAAGAATATAGGTTAGAGCAAAAGCCTCCGTTGCGACCTGGGTGTTACAGACATCAGATCATTTCCAGACCTCGCAATGCAGGAACCTACTGGGTAGTACATATGGGTTAAAAAGTTTTATTTTTTTCAAGAGGTGGTTTCACTTGAAGCTTCATTCGACGGAGGAGGTCCCGACACCTTGGCTAGAGCTTCAAGCATGGTAATGACCTCAGTGGTATCATCCAAGTAGTATTTTGCTTTACTAGGTTTCTGGCCAACAGTGCAAGCAAAAACAGATGTATTAGCTGAGATTACTCCGCTATTCATTGCGTCGCCAATGATCTCAAACATGTCCTCATCCGAACGATCATCGCCTATACAAAGAACAAAATCAGCCTTTCTTCCACTTTCCGACATTGATGCAAATATCTTGTCCGCAACTAAGCCTTTACTCACACCCTGAAATGACCAACCGCAATGAAGCATAGGGTAAATAAAGCGCCAAAAAATATAACCACTCACAAGCGCTAAGAAGTGAGGACATAAATAAAAGAAGAAATTATTAGCACTGTCAAGGAACACGGGGCTCGGGAGTTACTGAAAACAAAGAAATGGGAATGGCAACTACAGTACCAAGATAATCAGCTACATAAATAAGATTATTCACGAGGTGGAAGGTTTTTCGACCACATTCGTATAAGGAAATGTAGACTAATCTTAACGGACGCTTTAGTTACGCTTTTTCACCCACTTCAAGAGGTGAACTTTTTATCGCATGAACAAGCCCTAAAAGTTTCAACTGTTATCTCCAATCATCTTCACCTCATCAAATCTATTAACTAACTATTTACAAAGAAAGTTTCACAATCCACTAGAGCCTAATATTACAAGGAATGGTATACCATAGAGACTAGATCTATGAATCAATTGATAAGGAATCATGGAGGTAAAATTAATTAAAGTGAAAAATAATATGAATAAGGGTGATATATAGCTTTTTTTTGCTGTTCTTTTTTTTTTTTTGGAGACTCGAAAAAATTGCCAAGGATGCAGAATATAGAAACAAACTATAATAAATATGCGATATTGTCTCATTACCTGAGGTTTCACTTCAACAATGAATTGACCGCGTTTGACAGCAACAGGCTCATTTGCCATAACACTTTCAAGATGATCCAACATCTCCTTGGCCTGGCTTGACCCGAAACCAGGATCTGCATCCTGATGGTGCCAAACCAATGCGCTCTCTTTCTTTTCAATGTAGGAACCGTCAGTGGCTTCGGTATATAGCTTCATTACAGGCTCAGCCATCTGCATCCACCCAAAATCATTCCCCTGGCCACACATTTCCCATTTATCTTCCTCACCCCACCTGCAGTTACCCAAAAAAAGAAATATTTTCATTTTCTCAAGGCTCTGCAATTGCAATCAAAATGTTGTAATTCTCTAGGAAACTTTACTGTACCAATCTCATATATACGTTTACGCATAGATATGCCAAACATTAGAGACCCATTTAGTTGGATTTTGCCGAAATGAGTTTGCAGATACATTATTTAAGCAGGTTTAGTTTTCCACTGGCAATGTATGGGAATTAAATATAATATTTTTTTCTTCTTGGTCAAGAATACATGTTCAGTTTAGTTCTGTAAAATAATTTTTCAATTACAAGAAACTGAAATATTTTTGGTGTAAAATGTATTTTTCTTGACATATAAACAAAGATTATACCTTATGAAGTATCCATGTTCCGCAGCAATACCTAGTTTCTTGCAAGGAGAAAACCATTTCCCTAAGCTTTCCCTTCCCCGTCCACTGACTACGAATACGGTATTCTTAACATCACCACAGAGTTGGTTTACGATTGACATAACCTCCTCACTTGGACTCTTGTTAATGGACGTTTGAGGCATAACGGTGCCATCATAGTCAAACAAAACAGCCCTATTTTTGGCTTTGGCATATGCTGATACAATACTGTCTATCGACAACTTTCTAAAATTAGGATCAAGTGCCACAACTCTGAACCCGAAGCTCAAACCGATCCCCCAACACCTTCTCCTAAAATGGTCCTTACAACTTCTCTCCAAATCCTGGAAAAAACTCCGAGACCAATAAGCCACATCGTGTGTGCTGACATATTTATAATGCTTCTCGTGTCTCAATTGTTTTTCATTATCGGACATCGAAATCGCTTCGTTCAATGCCTCGGCCGTTGCTTCGACATTCCATGGATTAACCCTTATAGCCCCACTTAAGGAAGGAGAGCACCCAATGAACTCCGACACTACAAGCATACTTTTTTTAGGCCCACAAGATTCCGTATTCGAATCAGATATTCCTTGCCTACTAACCACGTATTCGTACGGAGTAAGGTTCATCCCATCCCTAACAGCTGTGACAACAACACACTCAGCGATTGTATAATATGCAGCTCGCTCATTGAGGGAAACTGGCCTATCAATAAAGATAATCGGCTTGTAATTAGAACTCCCGAAATTCTCATTAATTCTCTTGACACTTTCCTTTATTTCAGCTTCAATCTCTTCAAGATCTTTCCCTCCCCCTCTAGCAGGGTTGGCGATTTGCACCAAAACAGCCCGTCCTTGCCATTTTGGATGCTGCTTAAGCATACTTTCCATGGCCAAAATCTTCAAATTTACACCTTTGAAGATGTCCATGTCATCAACTCCGAGCAACACGGTTTTTCCTTCAAACTCTTGCTTTAGTTCCCCGACCCTCCACTCTTTATCCGCAAGTCTTAGAACCGACTCGATTTGCCCCATGTGAATCCCAACAGGCATGATTTTTATTCCTACGGTCCTTCCGAAGTAGTCAAGACCAATATAACCCCTCTTTGATTGGTACTCTAAACCCAACATACGACTGCAACACGAAAGAAAATGGCGAGCGTAATCGAAGGTGTGAAAGCCGATAAGATCCGAATTCAACAATGCCTTGAGAATCTCCTCTCTCACTGGGAGAGTCCTATATATTTCAGACGAAGGGAATGGACTATGAAGGAAAAACCCCATTCGCAGCCTATTGAATCGCCTCCTCAAGAAAGTTGGCAGAACCATCAAATGATAATCATGTATCCAAACAAAATCATCATCCGGATTTATCACCTCGATTACTTTTTGAGAGAAAATATTATTTGCCGCCACGTAACCTTCCCACAAGAACCGATCAAACCGACCCCCGTGGCCGGCGGAGAAAGGGAGCATGTAATGGAATAAGGGCCACAAATGCTGCTTACAGAAACCGTGATAATACCGAGCCAAAATATCCGGAGGCAAGAAAGCTGGGACACACTTGAACTTTTCGAGTAACAATTGTGACACGTCATCTTGCTCGTTCAAGTCCACCTCAACCTTTAACGAACCCACATAAATGACCTCCATATCTTCCGGTAAACCATCCTTGACGTGCAACAATAACGAATCCTCATCCCAGCTAAAACTCCACCCTTTATTATCCGGCCTACGTTTGGCTTTTACGGGGAGTTGATTAGCTACGATAATTACACGATCAAATGCAATCGAAGAAGGCACATCCGAAGTGACACTATTGTTTTCACTATCATCAAGCTCCGATATAACACCTGCAACGGTCATCACCCGAGGGAGACGCTTCTTTTCACGCCCCATCGCGGGGAAATTCCCCGTGGCTAGATCTAATAGATTCGTATACGATCTCGACATCATTTTTAATGCGAAAATAACCACCACAATCTCAATTTCTACAAATCAAAACCAAGTTTAAGAACCCTTAGGGGCAACTATTGTATTACCAGCTGTGCAAGATCTGAAATACAGTTCATGTACAAAACAATAAAATCATTACAATCACATTACAAAAGTCTTTCAAAAAACCAAGAAAAGAACAGATCCATGAAAAGAAACCCATGTAGCAAAAATCATATTTTTTCTGTTCAATTTTTTTTTTTTTTTTTTTTGGTCAGAGTGTTTTGTTGCAAACACATACTATACCCAAAAAATAAAAAAAAAAATAAAAAAAAATCATCAGTAATCAATATGTAATTAAATTTGCATCAAAATCTAGTAAGGTAGATTTAAGTATAGATTAAATGGAAAACATTTAAAAAAAACTAACCTTTTTGTGTCTGTAATGATTCAAAAATTGAGCCTTTTCAGGATCTGAAGGCTCAAATCCACTAAAATATAAGGATTGCTCTCTCTGTCTCTCTCTCTCTATCTCTCTCTCCCTTGATCTTTAATGTAATGAAATTAATATAATGATGATTTTTGGTCTTTCAATACCATATGCTTTAGTTGCCTTGTTGGAAAAAAGAACAAGAATATGTTCAAGGGTTAATGACACTTATGGTCCCAATAGTTTCGCTTAAAATTCTATTTCATCCATAAAGTTTGTATTGCGACAATGACAGCTCTTATTGGTTTTATTATAGGATTGATTTGATTTTAAATGATACCAATCATATCATTCGAACAATATATGATTCATTCAGGGGTACAATATAACTTTTAAGACAATTTATATTGCTAATGGCCTTTTAGTTCAGTTATTTTTTAATTATTTCATTTGTTTCAAAATAAGTACTATCATTTAAGGTTAATACACACAAATTAAGAAAATCATTAAATAATCTTAATTTTAGCAAAGAAAATTCATATTTTACCCAAATATCATTCATTAAATGCTCAGTTCTTGTGAAGTGGTTAGAAATTTAGTAGGGATAATATAGATAAAACTGGAAAAAGAGTAATAAATGTATTTTTTATTTTCTAAAGCAATATTTAATATGAAGCAAGAAAAAATCTCTAAAACGATACTTATTTTGAAAAGTAGGGAGTACGAATTTGAGAAAAAATCTATGTAAGTCATTGATGAACGTATGACATTTCTTAAATATTTGGGACTAAATATTTCCTTTTTCAAACTATTTAGACTATCAATGTTGAAATTGAAACTATAGAGACCAAATGAAACTCTATTTGATTAATGTAATTTATCCTATGTTTAATGTACTTAAAAAAATGAAAACAAGGAAACAATATTATATATATAATAATATTAAAATATTAAAAGGAAAGAAGAGGATAAGGTCGGACAGCAAAAGCTTAGTGGTGCCAGCTGGAACAGCTATTCATTTTTGTCACGCGCTTCTTTTCATTTAGGGACACGTGTCGGACTGTGGCACGGTCAAATATAGTGGCAAAATTCTTTTTTTTTTTAATGATTTTTTTATAAATAAATCCATTATCCGTTTAAATAGTGATATGAAACTAACTACAAAAAATTGACCATAATATTTGTATGAAGAATTTCATTACATGGACATATTGCATAAAATTTTTTTAACAAATTGAAACACATAGTCATCCATATCAGTAATTTAGATTTTTTGAAAGATTTCGTAAATAAATTAATCATTTTCCTATTCATTTTAGCAAAGGGTGAATTTATGTACGAAAAAAAGCTAAATAATATGTCTCAATCATTAATATTTATGATTTAGTAGCTCATAATTTTATTGAAACAAATAATTAACGCGGATGAAGTGCATGGCCGATCAGAAATTTACGGTAATTTTTACCATTAAAAATCAGTAGATAATTTTTTTATTTTGAAGTAGATAACAATTTTTAGAAGTCAACCCGCAACTAACAAGCATAAATGTACCTATAATTAATATGGATACTAAGGAAAGAGTAAGTAATTTATCTTTAATTATTGGATGAGTTGAGTTAATTAATATCCCTTTTTTCTAGGTAAGTTTAATAATATGGCAATAGTCAATTAGTGATAAAAAAATTACCAAACCATAGCAAGAAATTTAATTGTAGCTTATGAGGAAGTTTGTAATCCAGTTGCTTGAAAATTATTTGTTGAATTTTGGAACCAGTGGCAGAACGAAAGAAAAAAAAATTACTATCGGTAATTTTTATGTACGGATAACTATTTTTAATGGTTTAAAAAAGTGAAAAATATTTTCAAATTTAGTAACACATAAGTACATCAGTTTTTGCTGATTAAATTGATGTTTTCAGAAATGAACCTTTGAGTTGAACACAATTTATTAGGACTTATTCGTCGTCGACCTACTTCATAAATACACCGACGAAAGTCTCAGACTGTACATTTCTCCCCAATTTCTAATCCTAATAAAAATAGGGGATGTAATAAAAAGATTTGTGATTTTTTTTTAAGGCATTTTCTCCATTATCACGTTCTCGTGCTTACAATTTTTATAGAAGATAAATTAATTAATATCCGTACTTGTTATCTGCTAATATTCTTAACACTTTTTTGTAAACATAACTGTAAATACCAATCACCGAGATTAGAGATGAGAGGGTGGTTAACTAAGCCCAAATTTATTTATTTACTTTTACATTCATAAAACTTGAATTGTATTCGACTGCCAAAGTTTTTTATCATTACTATTTGGCCTTAATTAATTAAATTGAAAGCTTAATATGAGATAATTTTTTTTTTCTTTTTCTTTTTTAAAAACATGTTTTTCTCATTTAAATTGAGTAACAAAAGAAACCCTATAACCAACATGGTTGTTCAACAATATGATCATATCCTATTAATAGACATTTGCAGTGTTCACATATCATGTTTCGTTTGTTTGGTCCCATCTGGTTTGGTAACCTCTAACTATGCACTACCAAGGAAATTATATTCAGAGAAAATAAGTAGTTGGATAATGAAAATCCTTGCACCGATTAATATAAAAAATAGCTGTTAAATTTATATATATATTTTTAATTTTAAAATTTACATGGGACCTACGTCAGCATGGAACGCATGGTCTATTTGAAAGTAAACGAAACCATGTTGAACTTGGAATGCGACTTTTCAAAGACAACATAGTTGTATTTGTATATGTATCGTCTAAGTTGTACTATTGGTGCTATTGTGTTGACTTAAAGCCATCATATTAAACCACGTTGTAAAGTTGCTAGGATGGCGATGGTGAGGTACAGTTTTTAATTACAAAAATATAATTTAATATAAATAATTATAAAAAAAAATAAAATAATACACGTATCAATTGATATGTTTTTTGATTATTGTGGAGGCCAACTCTGCCACTATTATAAAAATTGTACCGCTAATATAAAACGTAAAACTGTATGGACCAAATAGAGTTTCGTCTGAAACAAAATGGACCATTTTTGTAATGAATCCTAGAAAACATAAGGACAAAACCTCAAGCAGTAGCCGAAGTTAAAGAGACCCTCAAATCTCTCTCTAAAACCCTCTCACATTTCCTTTTTTGAAGAAAAAGATAATTTATTTTCCATATATGCTACAAATAATTAAAAGGGTAGAGTTGAAAACCTAATTTTCCCCTCTCTTATATATATTGTGTATGTATAGCCGGCGATTGGGGTTTTATCTGTATTTGTTTATGAGACTCTTCGGCTGAGATTTTGAGGTTTGTACTAACTCAGACTCATTCTCTCTTTTAAAATTTTCTGATTAGTAGACTAATTGGATTTGGTATTATTTTCATTTTTTAATGCATAATGTGATATGGGTTTTGGACTTAGTCTTCATATTTTACTCCCAATAAACGTTTATGACAGTTGTAATTTCTAATATTTATATACGTGTATGTATGTATTATATACGTATGTTACACGCACACCCATAGAAGTTTCGTTATCTTCCTTATTTTATAACTATCTGGAGAAATGGGAAACGAGTAGTGGTGGTGCTGTAGGGGTTACATATGCAGATGTATCTATATCTGTATATAATGAAGAACCCTGGTTTTATTTTTCTAGCCTGCTCTTTTTATCTTCGGTCATCCCTCTGTTGCTCATATAGTGTTTGATGAATTGCCTCTGATACTTTGTTTGCATTGATCAGATCTTAGGTACCCTTTTTTGTTGTACCTTTCTATTGTTTTAGATTTATATTTTTTGGAAAACTTAATGAGGGTTTAATGGAGCAAAGGAGGATTTTACAAAGAGACTGTTGAGAGAAACAGATGTGAGAAAAAGTCTTTAATTCTTCATCCGCCGAAAATATTTCGCATACCGATAATTATATATGGGTGATTTTGTGTATGCATATCATTACTAGATCATAGTTATCTGTTTTTCTTTTGTTTTCACTTGATTAGACAATTTTGTGTTAGTGGCTTAGAATGAGCAAAAGAGGATAAAGAAGTTTTAGTTTTTTAAATTTTATTAAGATCTCCATTTCTTGCATTTCTCCTATTATTGTTGTCTATAAGTCTATTGCGTTATCTCATTGGGATTTGAATTGGAAACTAACAATCCAAGATGATGCTACCAAGTAAATTTCAGAAAATGACACAATCCAGCCTATTGTGTTATCTCATAGCAATAATCTATTTTTCTGTATTTTTAGAAAAAAATTCAGAAATTCTACAGTAATTTTCTTAATGGAAAAATTTACTATTCACAATTTCTCAGTTAAAAATATAATTTTTTTCCTGCAAGTCTATAAAGCATTGTTTAAGATTAAGTAAACTATATTTTTTATTGTTTATTATAATATATATAATTACTATAGTAATATTTAGCAAAATTTTTAGAAAGATTGGTGGGGTATATTTCTAAAATGTGCATTTCTAATAGGAGAAATGTGTTTCTATAAAGTGAAATATAGAAATTAAATGAGAAAGGCTAGTGGGAATGCTGTAAGGATCTTAATTTTTCAAGAGCAAAAAATATGGAGAAATGGATTTATAGATTTAATTAATTTACCCTCCTTTAGATTCTATGACTTATCTTTGCTAATACACTTCCATTTTTGTTTTTATGCATTTAATTTTAGGATCAGGTGACATATTCTATTTTAGCAGTTTATCGGTAATCTTGAAATGGATTTGAGATCATTCAATGCTGTGGATCAAAACCAAGGAAAGTCGGTTCCAATGACAGTAACCTTCTCTCGAAGAACTTCATCGGGCCGATATGTCAACTACTCAAGAGAATCGAATGATCTCGATAGCGAGATTGGAAGTGGTGAATTCGTAAATTATACTGTCCATGTACCCCCAACTCCTGATAATCAGCCCTTGGACCCATCAATTTCGCAAAGGGTCGAAGAACAGTATGTGTCTAATTCTTTATTTACGGGTGGCTTTAATAGCGTTACTCGTGCCCATTTGATGGATA
>MKEJ01093662.1:0-23651 GCA_001753735.1 Embelia ribes
GGGTGGGGGTGGAATGGCCACAACAGAGGGTGGGAGACAAAGAGATATAGCGAGAGAGAACTATCAAAGTAAAAGAGAGGGAATGAGAATGTAAAATGACCAGAATACCCTTGCCACGCGTCTCAAATGGCTGATTTAACAGAAAATGTAATGGATTACATAACTTTGCAAAATTTAAAAATAATTGTGAATCGGACTGATTTTTTATTAGGTGTATCAATTGGATTTAACCCTATACTCTAGAATACTCAAAGGTAATTTTTCCTAAATTAATAACCGATTAAATAAAACAATTATTGTAAGGGCCTACATGTTTAAACACAAGTTAAATCATGGGATTATATTTGAAATAATACAGAGCGGAAAAGTAATTCTTACTGATATGTTCGGTAGCACAAATCAAGTCTTTAGGCAACAGTTCTGAAAGATATAAAATAAAACAAACAGAAAATAAAAATAAAACTAACGGGGAATAAACAAAACAAGAAATAAATCATTCTTCACTTATTCCTATACAAATGGAACTATTTATCGTCGGTAACAGACCTACAAAAGTAGAACAAAAATATAACAAATGTATCTAGTTATATTTAAAATTCAAACGGAAGATCAGTTGGAGAGATTTCTATTATTATGCCCCCGCAAGGTTGGGGTATCACAACGGACCCCAATCTTGTAGCGTTGTCGGATAAATGGCTAACGAATCAATAAGTTGATTTGTAGTGTGAACACGAGAGACACGCAGTTTTTCTTGGTAATGTCAACTAGAAGGAAAATATATTTTTTTGATCAAAAGTTTTATTCCTACGTAAATATACTTTTGTAAGTTGAAAATATAAATAATTATAATTTTACTTATTATCAACACAAAAGTAACAAATTTATTTTTTCTCGGCACAGATGATGGTGACCTGAAAGTTGTCTCATCAATTCCATGACTTTCAACAGAAGATGTGGACCAAGCTACCTTTGGATCCAGCAAGGTAAAAATATCTACACACTAATTTCATTAATTTTGTTTGTATGTTCTTTTTTTTTTCAAATTTTTTTTTAAATATCTCCCTTAACATTCAGATTGGAAAATGATATATATCAAAGTTGAGAGAGTTACAGTTTGTTCATTTCTACTTTGTCATCCTAATTTTACACTTTGTTCATTTGAATTTTTATAAAGGCATATTATTCCGTTTAACATTCGGTGAATAACTTTCAAAGGATTTGTTCGTTTTCAACATTTAATTTCAAGCTTCTTTTTTTGAACTCAAAAATTAAATTGCATTTAGTTGCTCAATTTTTAATATGTAATTTTTTCGTTATTTTGTCCTAAAAAACAATAGAAGATTTAAGTTAATCTGTCCACCTTTTTTACGGAATCTAAAAAGAAAATTTTTTCACTTAATATGTAACTAAAAAAAGCCTAACAGAAGAGAGAAATGACCATGCACAAAAAAATGATGGGTAAAAGTGTAGCGAACTATAAAATAACCTAGCCAATCTAAAACATAGACAAATAAGGACAAATCATTAATACCCACCTTTTGAATAATATGTACATGTAGAAATTGTGCACAAAATGATGTGTCGGCAATTAATTCAAATGGACAAGAATAAAGCTAGCCCACCAGATGCGAAAGAACGGAGAAAAAGCCGGATTCGGAGTTACAACTTGTAGGCAGACCGACGGGGGAGTATTTATGATGTGGTTGATTACTGTATAAATTTGTATAAAATAAAAGAGTGAGTCTTAATTAATAACTCAAAATATTGGACATTTGATGTATGTTTCGTACTTTATTTTGATATTACGATTTTCTCTATGCATTTCATAAAATCAGTGTCAAATAAGTCAAAATATTTGTTTCTGAGATTTGTCGAAAGTTTGTGATCAGAAAATATATTCGAATACTGAAGTTTAAAGATAAAAAAGTCGACAAATTGATTAAATTACAAAATTCTTGAAGCAGAGCTAGCTACCCTATTTTGGGACAGTTGGATCGATCAAAGTATTGCTTGGATCAATCGAAGTAGCCAGATCCTAATTGTACTCAATGCTCAACAACTTATGTCCGGCTCGACACTCCACCTCTAAATCACACCAACTTTATCCCAAATTTGGTGCTTCATGAAGCTTAAGCACTCAACGCAATCAAAGAGTGGCTGATTGAGGTGTTGGTGGTTTTCTACAATTGAACACTCCACCTCAGAGACTCTAAACTAGTCGTGATTCAAGTTAGAGACACTTCTTACTTGGTATTTTTTGGTATCTTCTTCTTTTTCTTTTTCTTCTTCTTCTCGTTTGTAAATTTCTTTTCTTTTGCTTGAGTTGAAGATAAGCTTTGAAGTTTGTAGCATTTTGGGTGAAGATGATAAACTTTAAAGCTGTAATTCATTTTCATTTTGTTAAGGGTTGTAAGTATCACTTACTTACTAATTAAGTTATTAATATTTCAATGTTAATTGTTATTTAAATTGATTTCAAGCTTTGTTGTCATTATTATTTAACTTAGTTGTAATTTTTAAGTATTGTTATTGTGTTATATAAATCAACATGATTAAATCTTTATGCTTCAAATTTCAAGTTGTAATGTTTATTTTCGGTATGATAGACTAGTTTATTCTTACCTTAGGGATGAAAATAGGCTAGTTGAAATCCCCAAACACCGTAATTGACGAGATTGATTTTTATAAATCTTAATCCGCAAAATTGAATTTGTTTAGAAAATTTATAATTTTTTCAAACATGTCGGAATTAAATTTGAAATCATCTAGGCATAGATATGGAGATTGACAACCTCCCAATGACACACTAGGTCGAGATAAACCAGATAATAAACGACCATAATTTTCTTACCAAACTTAATCAGAACTCATCATATAGGGCAATTTGGGACGAAAACTAACCTATCGGATTTCCCAACATAAGCAAGACTTTATTTATTATTGTTAATATTCTTATTTGCTTATTCTCAACTCAGTCATAGTAAAAAATCTATCTTTTATCGGGAAAACCAAGGAGAAATTAATATTGGTTTTAACTTAATCAAATTCATAATCAAAATTGAATTCTGAAAATAGAATTGTGTGATTCTAGTTTTCAATTTTTATCACAATTGGGAGTAATCGAGATTCGATACTCAAGGGTTCTTTATGAGAAAACTATAATGTACCTTAATGCACATGTTAAGTACTAAAATCCACACATTTAAGGTTCGGTCAAGTTTGTGGTTCAACACTTGCTAAGTACTGAAATCTGCACGTTTAAAATTGAGTCAAGTTTTTGGCGGCGTTGCTGAGAACTTCATTGTAACAGAGTGCTAAAAACATTCCATTTGCCATTCTCTCGGACGAATTTTATTCTCATAGCTTGGAAGTAGTGAAAGTCCAAAATTTCACCTCTTACTCGTTTGCAGAAGCGGCTCTTGGAATAAGAAGCCGAAGCTTGTTCATCGACACCGGTATTGACGAGCAATCACAGTGACAAAAAACTTAATCCTCCACCAGGTTTTGAATATCCCGGTTGTGGAAAATTTTCCAATAATCCTTCTATTCCTCCTCTTAATCCTCAAAATCCTCATGGTATACCGCCTCCCATGGCCAGTCACCAAAATCCTCCAAGAAATCCGCTTGAATTATCCCCTGAATAATGGCATGTGATTCAAACTTATATTGCCATGAATCTACCGTTGTCACCTCCCGTCAATCATCCGGTACCCCCACCTATAAATCCCTTCTATTTACCGGCTGAAGACGTATTTCAACCTTTGAAAAGTACACACCGTCCTGCATTTTACTCCCGGAGATTCAACAAAAGGAATTTAAATTTAAGGCGGGGATGATCCATTTTTACCAGAGTTCAATGGTTTGGAAGCCGAAAGCACCTACAATTTTATAAATGATTTTGTTGCAATATGCTCGGCCTTTGGTAATCCTTCCATTGAGCCTGATATTGTATGTCTCCTGCTCTTTCCATTTGTACATAAAAACAAAGCCAAGACTTAGTTTAATTCACTTGAAATATAAACAACTTAATTAATAAGTAAGTGATACTTACAACCCTTAACAAAATGGAAATGAATTACAATTTTAAAGTTTATCATCTTCACCCAAAATGCTACAAACTTCAAAGCTTATCTTCATCCCAAGCAAAAGAAAAGAAATTTACAAACGAGGAGGAGGAGGAGGAGGAGGAGGAGGAGGAGGAGGAGATACCAAAAAATACTAAGTAAGAAGTGTCTCTAACTTCAATCAAGACTAGCTTAGAGTCTCTGAGGTGGAGTGTTCAATTGTAGAAAACCACCAACACCTCAATCATCCACTCTTTGATTGCGTTGAGTGCTTAAGCCTTATGAAGCACCAAATTAGGGATAAAATTGGTGTGATTTAGAGGTGGAGTGTTGAGCCAAACATAAGTTGTTGAGCCTTGAGTACAATTAGGATCCAGCTACTTTGATCGATCCAAGCGGTACTTTGATCGATTCAACTGTCCAAAAATAGGGCAGCTAGCTCTGCTTCAAGAATTTTGCAGTTTAATTAATTTGTCGACTTTTTTATCTTTAAACTTCAGTATTTGAATATATTTTCTGATCACAAACTTTCGACAAATCTTAGAAGCAACTATCTTGACTTATTTGATACTGATTTTATGAAATGCATACAAAAAATCGTAATATCAAAATAAAGTGTGAAACATGCATCAAATGTCCAAAATTTTGAGTTATTAATCAAGATTAACTCTCTTATTTTATACAAATTTATACAGTAATCAACCACATCATAAATACTCCCCCGTCGGTCTGCCTACAAGTTGTAACTCCGAATCCGGCTTTTTCTCCGTTCTTTCGCATCTGGCGGGCATGTTTACTCCGAGCTTTATTCTTGTCCATTTGAATAAATTGCTGACACGTCATTTTGTGCCTAATTTCTACATGTACATATTATTCAAAAGGTCGGTATTAATGATTTGTCCTTATTTGTCTATGTTTTAGATTGGTTAGGTTATTTTATAGTTCGCTACACTTTTACCCATCATTTTTTTGTGCATTGTCATTTCTCTCTTCTGTTAGGCTTTTTTAGTTGCATATTAAGTGATAAAATTATCTTTTTAGATTCCGTAAAAAAGGTGGATAGACTAACTTAAATCTTCTATTGTTTTTTAGGACAAAATAACAAAAAAATCACATTAAAAATTAAGCAACTAAATACAATTTAATTTTTGAGTTCAAAAAAAGAAGCTTAAAATTAAATGTTGAAAACGAACAAATCCTTTGAAAGTTATTCTCCGAATGTTAAACGGAATAATATGCCTTGATAAAAATTCAAATGAACAAAGTGTAAAATTAGGATGACAAAGAAGAAATGAACAAACTGTAACTCTCTCAACTTTGATATATATCATTTTCCAATCTGAATGTTAAGGGAGATATTTAAAATTAGGGCGAAAGTGAATTAAACTAAGTCTTGGCTTTGTTTTTATGCACAAATGGAAAGAGCAGGAGACATACAATATCAGGCTCAATGGAAGGATTACCAAAGGCCGAGCATATCGCTGTTGGGTCCACTGTATTCACTGCTCCCGTACTCGGTTGACCCCAGAGCCATTTTTCTAAATTTCTTCATATCCTCGTTGTATTGGCTTGTGTCGTAGTCGGAGCTTCCATGAGAACTGTAGACTGTGCTGTGTCCAGGTGTGACACCTTCATTCAAGTCAGATAGAGATGCGTCTCCTTCTAAGGCCCGTACAACCTGCCAAAGTTTAGATTTCCTTGATCAAACATGGAAATAAGCCATAATATTTATTCAGTTACTCGTTGGTCTCTAAAGATTTTCAAGTATAATATGAAAAAGTAGACGATGGAGCAGAGTCCTAACTTCAAATTAAGTGGGAAAAAGAAAGCGTTTCATTTTAATCATTAAAAGAAACAAAAGGATCTGAATCAGAAACTCCATCAGTGAATTGGTTCCGAAATCCAAACAATCATCCCAAAGAAAGGTAGTATAATATAGGCCTGCTGAGCTGCTTAAGTAGAAGGTGAAGTAAAAATAAAATAAAATTGCAAACGTTGCTTGGCCTTCCCTAGAAAAAGGTTCCACTCTGAAGCCTAACATTCTTGGCTCAAGAACGGATAACATAGGCCTGGTGAGCTGCTTGGCTTATTCTTTAATAAATTATGTCCTTTCTAGTATTCTGCAATTATTTCTCATCAAGCATACTATCAGCATAGACTTTTTTGATTCCTAGATATGAGCAAACATCCAAGTTTTATTTGTAGAAACAGTTACCTGGCTCATTCGTGGTCAACGTCGTGCTGAATGGCGAACACAAGCAGCAGCGCATGCAACCATGCGAGCCATCTCGTTATGATTGTAATCCCTTTGCAGCCGTGGATCAACAAGGGTGTCAAAGTTTCCATCTTCCAAAGCTCGTGTAAGCAAGGGCCTCGCCTACCATAAAGTCGATATATAAGCCATGAGAATGGAAAATATATAATCAAGTACGCAAAAAATAACATGAAGGAAAATTTTCTTTAAAACATTCATAACTTCAACTTGGAAGGAAAAATAGTTCTTTCTTAAGTGAAAATACTTGCCCAGTCCACCAAGCTATCTTCAATGTAAGTTTGATTTGAGTCAACAGGTCGACGACCAGTAATCAACTCCAGAAGCATAACTCCATATGAGAAAACATCTGACTTATCCGTAAGTTTTCCAGAAGCGGCATATTCAGGAGCCAGGTATCTGAAAATTGAAGGCATTAACTAACTGGTCAATTGCATTTAATAAGGCAGTCCATAGAGTAGGAAATAAAAATAAAGATCTTCTATATGGAGCACATATTGAAGCTTGGGACACAGGTTCTTAAAAGAATTGGGCACAAAAAATAGCTACAGTAGTGCTGAACACAGATACCGAGTCTAGATTTCTTCTTAAGCACTGGACACAATCAAAGCAAAAACACAAAATACATCAGACATGAGACATTTTCTTACCCAAAGGTTCCCATAACTCGAATTGAAACATGAGTATTAACATCAGAAGAAAACTTGGCAAGTCCAAAATCTGCAACCTGAAAAGAAAATTAAAATGTAAATAAATAACTTAAAACAGGTAAAGAATTCATACATTTCAGCCACTTCATTAACATATCAGGGCTGAGTTTACAAGATTAAAAAGCAATCCCTTCCTTCTGAAAACAAGTTTAACAAAAGACCCCACCAACCACATCTCAATGTATGAAGCAAAAAGGCAGAACGCAAAATCAACGAATGAGATAAGGACAATTAGGAAGAAAATGGAGCGGCACTTTGGCTTAAATTTTCATACTTCCTCGGTGCTTAACTTAAAGCAAAGAATTTTTACCTTTGCCTCAAAGTTAAAATCCAATAGTATATTAGTTGCCTTAATGTCTCGATGTATAATCTTAGGATGACCTGCAGATACAGTTTATTCCTATAAGAAAAACCAATAATTATGTGATGGGAAACAAGTATACGAGTAAACAGTACTTACAGTCCTCATGTAGATATGCAAGTCCCTTTGCAGACCCAAGAGCAATTTTCAATCTTGTGTTCCACTCCATTGGAGGTCTTCCCTTTCCTGAAATATTTCACGCCTATCAAAAATGTCTCTTCATGATTGTTCCAACATTGGCAACTCTATGGTCTTTCATTGAAATTGCTAACAAATACAGCATAGGTTTCAAGAGCATTCATCAAACCGCTGTCTAAATATGAGTAAGTTTTGTAATCTATCCATGTGGGGTTTTTCATTGGCAGGACCATAATGGAATAGCCCAAATAAGTCCCTTATTTATTTCATTTTTAAGCTCCAAACAGCACTTAGGACTAATCCTTTTGGACTATTTCAACTGCAAAAATGGAACCAATCTATCCTGAGGGGAGGTGGGATCAATTATCCCAGAGTTCAGTCTCCACTGCTTAGACGTGTGTATCCTCGTAAACACTCTATAAAATTTAGCACCAAGACTGACAGTCTCGGATTCCTAGTCCAGTCCGCTAACAATTTAGTCTTGTGAAACAAACTCCCAATTAGTCTAACACACAATAACATATAATGATATAAAGAAGACAAAGGAGCTCACCATGCAAGTAAAACTCTAAGGTGTCGTTCGGAACAAACTCATAAACAAGCAGCCTCTGGGATCCGGTGATGCAATACCCGACTAAGGAAACTAGATGTTTATGATGAACGCGACTAATGATCTCCACCTCAGCTTGAAATTCTCTCTCCCCTTGACCGCTTCCTGCTTTCAGCTGCTTAACCGCTAACTCTTTCCCGTTCGGGAGAACTCCCCTATGGACATACCCAAATCCTCCTTGTCCGAGCAAATTGGCATTAGAAAAACCATCTGTTGCCATCGCCAGCTCATTGTATGTAAATGTACTCTTTGAGAAGCCTAGGCTCATGCCAGGGGAAGGAGATGGGTGAGCTTCGCCGCCAGAATGGTTGGATCCAGAACTGCCACTGCTACTTACATAAGGCTGTTGCGGCCGTGGTAGGGAGGGTCACACCGGCGAGTGAGGCGGCCTTGAGGCGTATCCGGGCGGAGGATTAACTTTGGGCGGGATTGTAACCACGTGATCACCCACTGGGGGAGCATTTTGTTGCCATTGCTGGGGTGGCCGACCGTAATAATCATCTGATGTTTATCAACAATACCGTAGAGAGTTAGCAATCTGAAGTATTTGAGACGGATAGTTTAAATGAAATTGGTACCGGAACATAATTTTGTCTAGTACATGCATTCATACTTGATATGGAAGTAGTAAATCTGCAATATGGCAACACTTAATGGGTGTTTCATTCCCATGATTCACTAAATGCTCTCCAACTAGGTGTCAACTGGATTATGTACGTACAGAATTATATATTTGTAACATTACTTGAGTAGAATAAAGTATTGGCAAGGAGGAGCAACAAATTAATTTGATTTGAAAACCAAAAATAATTTGTATCATGGAATCTAAAACATTGATCAAAATGCTGCATTAGTTCCTCCTTTTTTTTTTTGAAGGGTACAAAGATGTATATTTTTTATTGTCAGCAACTACAAAGACAGATGCGTGCAGGCACTTCAATTTGTCAATAATTAACAGTTAATCTCAAGGGGCTTTTGACCCCAAAAAAAAAAAGAATTTACGAATAAAAAATTTCGGAAATAATTTTATTATTTTATTTACAAAATTATATTTTTTATGCGTCAAAAATTCATGCTTACGTTTAGGAAAAGTGTTAGATATACACTTTTTCCCAATTTAATTGATGAGAAATTGCTTCCAGCCAGATAAATAAATAACTAGATAAATAATGCAATGATAAAAGTCAACATATAGCAATTTCCTATCTGCCCCTTTTAATTTTGACTTTTTATTTTTTTTTATATCCCGAGTTAAACATTCTAAACCCACAAAAAGCCATAAAAAGAGACAGCCAGTTATGGTGTGCTATCCAACATGCAACAGCAGATAATTTTTACCATTTTATTTGGCAGGAAATAGTCAAGATCAAGATTTGATAATTTTTTCCATATTTAACATCTCTTACCAAATTTTTTTAAACCACAAGCTTTTGCCAGATCTACACACTAATGCTAAATCAAAAAAACAAAAACAAAAAAAAAAACATAGAAGCTTAAACTAAAATGCAAGAACCAACTTGTGAGAGCATTCACATCCATTAAGCTAGCAAATTTAGCCAAGCGAAAAATACCACATTGTTCAATTTTTAAAATTCTCTAATCAACTATTCTAGACATCAGATTGACTATAATCATACGCTTTTATATGATTCTTTGTTTTTATTTAGATTGAGGGGGCGGATACAGGAATAAAAGAATAAAGGGTCCTCAATGTCAGAGAAAATTATAAAGAGTCTAAATTTCAATTACACGGGCCCAATGTTTTAACACTAAAATATAATATATAAGATTGGAATTTTAAAATTTTGGGGACTTAGCCCAATGTTTTTGCATATTTCATCCCCGCCTCTATCGATAATCAAGGTATATTTAAAATTAATGGGATAACCATATTCATTTAGTTTTTATATTAAATTAGAATAGAATTAATAAATCCTCAAAAATAGCTTGAAATGTGTAGGGAAAAAAATTACCCTTAATGCCATGAGGTGGTTGTGGTGGTGGTGTAGCATAGTAGTAAGGTGGCTGCTCCCTTCTCTTTTTCTTCTTACAGCAAATAAACAAAATCGAAACAAATATCAAAATCACAACGCCGCCCATGACAATCCCAACCACGGGCGACGTCGATATCCCCGACGAGCTCGACGGCGGCGAGGCGGCCTTCGGAGGCGGCGGCGGGGAAGATGAGGACGACGACGACGGCGGCGGAGGAGCAGATGAGGAGGAGGAGGAAGAGGGCGGCCGAGGTAGGGGAGAGGTCGACGGAGGTGGGGTAGAGGGAAGCGGCGGAGAGGGTTCCGGAGCTGGGGGAGGCGGCGGGGAAGCTGCCGGAGTGATTGGCGCAGGAGGAGAGGAAGCTGACGGGGGTTGTGATGCGGCCGGAGGGGGAGAAGTGGTGCCGGTCGCCGGCGGGGAGGGGGAAGGGGCCGGCAATGACATTTCTCTCTCTCTCTCTCCCCTCTATGTATTTATGTATGTAAATGCTACTTTTTATATGTTTCTGTTGCTCATGACCGTACTATTTCTGTGTGCCTTTCATGTAATTTCCTTTTAGTGTGAAGATTAGTTAAGTTGTCTACGCGATGTGCGTAAAATGCTGGTTAATCTGTCTTAGTGAGTTCGCGTAAAGAAGTACTATTTCTGTTAATGGTAATGACTGAGGAGTATGTATGTATCATCAATAGCTTATCTCAGTCCCTCCTCTATCTAAGTATATATTTATTTCTTTAAACAGCATATATGAGTTTTATCTGTTCAATTACTATTGAAAAATTTATGCATGGAATGTGTTGAGATTCTGGTTAATCTGTCTGTTTTAATGGGTTTGTCTCTCTCTTTATGTATGTGGATGCAAATGCGGCATTTTATATGTTTCCTCAGCTCAATGACCATACATTTTCCATATTTTTATCATGTAATTGCCATATACTGTGAAGATTGAGGTAAGTTGTATGCATGCTGTGGTTAGCATACTAGTTAGTCTGTTTTTTAAGGGGTTTTTTTCTCTCTCTCTCTCTCTCTATATATATATATATATATGCATGCCGCATTGTGTATGGTGTTTTTTACTCAATAACGGTAATTTTTTTTGTGTTTGACTGTTTGTATCACGATATTGCAGTTGGTATGAAGATTGAGATAAGTTATATGTGGGATGCAAATAGAAAACTAGATAATCCATCTGTTTATATGGGGTTGTGTATTGAAGGGTTATTTTGCTTTATATTTTCTCATGTCTTCTGGGTTCTACTTCCTCTCTCTAGCTATATATTGATGCCAGGTGTTTATAGAATACTGGTTATCTATGTCGCATTGTATAAGATTCATGTATTCAGTTAATATCCAATTTGTGGTTATTATCAAGTATTTGTCGCTTCATATGATTACTGAAGATAAATTGTCTTCTAGATTCGTACAGGGTCCTTGTTAACCTGTCTGTTTTAGCGGGTTTGTGCATAGAAGTACCCCTGCATATATGCATACAAATATGTAGACGTTGTTATGTATTTATTTATTTTTTCAGCCCTTGTTATGTTGGAGCTGAAGTTTAATTATGTTTTGTTTTTCTGTTTTTGTAGTATGGAGGATAGAGGTAAACTGGCTGAAGATTTGAAGAGAGCTGATGCAGTTGTGTTGACTTACTCCTGTGATCAACCTGCTACACTTGACCGTTTAAGTACTTTCTGGCTTCCTGAACTTCGCAGATTAGAGGTTTGTGCTCTGGGTTGACTTTAATTAAGTTGATTTAAAAGCACTTGTGTCCACAGACTGCATATGACTGCCCTTTGTATGCCTCAAACTGAAAAAAATCAAGGGAATAAGCGCAAAAACTAAGTTCCTTTTTATTTATTTTGGGATATTTTTTTGCCTTCTTTTTCTCTCCATATTAATCTGGATCTAATGAACTGAGCAGGTAAGGGTTCCTGTCATCGTGGTTGGATGCAAGCTGGATTTGAGGGATGATCAGCATGTGCTAAGCTTGGAGCAGGTCATGTCGCCCATAATGCAACAGTTCCGGGAGATTGAAACTTGTATTGAATGTTCAGCGTGTAAACACATACAGGCAAGCCTTGAAACCTGCTTTCACTTTTCTGTCTTCAATTTATTGTTGATGTGTATACTGCTTAGTAATCTTTTTTTGCGTATTCATACTTTGGAGACCAATATCCAGTTGCTTTCTCAGAAGTGCTATCTTAAGAAGCTGCTCACAGGATCATGCATGCATAAGAAACACGGTTTGAAGACGAGTAGTTTACCCTATTTATTTAGTTATAGTTTCAAAGTGGCTTCAAAGCAAGTGTGTGTGTGTGTGTGTGTGAGAGAGAGAGAGAGAGAGAGAGAGAGAGAGAGAAACTACCCTTCTTAATAACTTTCTAGAGCTCCTAATTTTTACCATTCAATGAGTTTCAAGCAAAAGAAGTTTTGTTGAACACTGGACAAGTACCTATTCCACATTTGTTGATTTACAAGATTCATCAATTGAAACTTGAGTGACTAATGATATGAAAGAAAAATAAATTTTAAAACTACAAAAAAAAATAAGTAAATAAAAAATAAACAAACAAAGATTACCGCTAACATTTTCAAGAGGAAGAGAATCCCTTGATTCTGAGTAAACAGAATAGGAGGTTGTTGCAAGTATAAATGATAAATTATGATATGATTATATAACAATTTTGTGGTTGAGAAAAAGGCATATTAGAATTTTTTTGGTGGTATATACTTTTTTTTTCATGATCTGTATACATTGACCAATTCAAGGAATGTGTATTTTTTGATATGTGCTCATATTGTCTGTCTTTTCTCTTCTAATCTCAATCTTTTAGCTACATGTGTCTTGATTTTGCCTTGATGTTGAATATTGAAATTACTTCTCTTGCAGATCCCTGAAGTTTTCTACTATGCACAAAAGGCTGTTCTCCATCCAACTGGACCATTATTTGATCAGGAAGCACAAACTCTAAAGCCTCGTTGTGTGAGGGCTTTGAAACGTATATTCATTCTTTGTGATCATGATAGGGATGGCGCACTTAGTGATGAAGAGTTGAATGATTTCCAGGTCACTCTCTCCCTCTCTGAGTCTGTATAATTTTTGAAATTTCAAATTATTTGTGAAATTACTGAAGCAATTTAATTTTGTATGTCAAGTAGATTAGGATTTGTTTGTTGTTCGTTCTTCCATTTATATGGAAAAGATATTGCAGGTTTATATTAAGTGTTATAGCAGCTCTGGTATCACGTACTATTTTCATAACAGGTCAGGTGTTTCAATGCTCCGCTTCAACCTTCTGAAGTGGTTGGTGTTAAGAGAGTTGTGCAAGATAAACTACCTGAAGGCGTGAATGACTGTGGTCTTACTTTGACGGGTTTCCTCTTTCTCCATGCATTATTTATAGAAAAAGGGCGTCTTGAGACAACATGGACTGTTCTTAGGAAATTTGGATACAATAATGACATACGACTCAACGATGATCATCTTCCACCTCCAATTAAACGAGCGGCGGATCAGGTGATTCCGTCAGTTGTGGGTCTGACTTATTTTGTGTTGCAGTAAATTTACTAAAGCTATCTTCCCATGCACATTTGACGTATTATAATAAGTCTTCGTCTTCTTTTTGGCAAGGTAACCTTGTAGCAAAAAGGAGAAACAGCATGAGAAAAAGGACACTCTTTACTATACGAACTAGGCAAAAATAAATTAAGACGACTGAATACTAACTAATGTGACCTTGATTTAGGATGTCCTAAATTTGAATAATCATAGCTTTGGCCTTTCAAGAAGAATAGAATCCTCACAAATTATTCGAAAAGTGAACCATACCATTCACATGGCGATGAGTGCTCTTGTTATGTATTCCAAGTTACTTCTGTACACATTAAATAAGTAGTCCGTTTTTGTATTGTTGATAATTTGTGGGTCAGTAGCCATAGTACTCAGTTGTTTTCTTGACATCATTGCAGTTTACAATGAACCTCATCCTGCTTATTTATAGCGAAGCAAATGCTAGCCACTTTGATATCTTTCAGTTATAAGAACAATGCATCTACATCATTTGGGATTTTTCGGGTCTGTTTATTTGAGTCCTTTCTGGTCCTCTGTCATCCATATTGCACGACACTTGCTTTTCCAATTTTACAGCAGTATAATTTTACCGTCTCAAACGACTTCTCAGAGCATGCTAGTTGGCTGTGGTGGTTCTTACTCTTCACTTGCATGGAGGCAGCTGGTCCTTATAGATGTGTGATACTTCTGTTTACATGGCTTTGTCTTTTCCGATTGCTCTATTTTCAATGGGATCAGGAACTTGATGCCATCATCTCATTCATCTACTCATGCATATTGCTTGCCTTGGCGCAATATTGTCTTTGGATAAGTGTAGTGGGGAGATGCATATAAGCAGAGTCTTGCCTATTCATCAGATTCTGAGAAAACCTGAGAAGTGAACTTTTGGTGTTACGTTACCACATCATTACCCTGTGCTATTGTAGCTTGCACTGTGAATACGTTGTATTGTTTGTATTGTGAGTTTTTTGACCCTTGCTATCATCTTTATGCCTTCTGGCCAAGATGAGAAACGTGAAGTTGTGTTA
Source organism: Embelia ribes (assembly GCA_001753735.1). Lineage (NCBI taxonomy): Eukaryota > Viridiplantae > Streptophyta > Magnoliopsida > Ericales > Primulaceae > Embelia > Embelia ribes. The sequence goes on from MKEJ01093662.1 coordinate 14,747, forward strand.
TGGGGCCCAATCAATTTTTTTGCCTTCTCCATCTTGAATTTTCTTGAGGTTTCATGTTCGCATTGCCATGGTGTTTAAAACTGGGGCAACTGGCATTTGAACAATATATTTTCTATTCATCTTTGGATCTTAGTGTTTAGTTGCTTGACTTAAGTTATTAATGTTAAATCTTCATCTCATCTTTGGTGCAGAGTGTGGAGCTGACAAACGAAGCTCTGGAGTTTCTTAGGGGAATCTTTCACTTATTTGACATAGATGGGGTATGTATAACTAATCTGCACTTTAGATATGCAGAGCTGAATTTTTTTCAATGGATATAAATTTTTAGTTCCTTCTGCTTGAGTGAAATATTTTATTGGTTCACAGTGGCATATCCTATGTCTATTTATGTTTCTATTTGGTACTTATGAGGCTTATTGAGTTTCTAATTCTGTTTATTGCCCGACTTATATTGTCTTGGTGTGTATTTGGTCATGTGCTTCACAAGTGTAGTGAACACCAGGGTTGCGTTTAATATAATATAAAAGTGATGCATGCACAATTTTGTATATAAAATGTTTTGAAAAGTTGTGTCATCAGCTCATTGGTAATATGAACGGAAGTGTTTGGTCCTTTGTTTCAACAGTGATGACTAATACCAAGCTTCATAATTCTGTACTGAATTTCTGTGCACTTTTTAAGTTTTGTATAACATTATGCCTATAAATTTGAACTTTTTAACATGTTTAGTGACACTAGATAAGACCATTTTGACAGTATGTTAATGTGTGGTTATTAGATAGAAAAGGGTATAGAAAGAAAACAATAAACATAAGACTTTGTAGAGGTAAACGGGTTTAATTTCCTATTAATGAATTGCTGGGTTGTATTTTTATTTTGATGTGTTGAAGACTTGAAATGTTACAAAAGGCTTGGTTTGCTATCAATACCTGTTTGAATTTTCATACCAACGAGCAGTTCATTACTTTCAGCAAAAGAATTACTGTGGCACGTATAACACCCGAGTAACAGCTCGGGCTTGGTGTTCATCTTTCCTTGTGTTCATCTGAGTCTTTTTAGTGAATAAATAGGTTGCTTTGATTGATTTATACGTCATGTTAGAGGACAGATTTATTGTAATTGCTAACTTTGGTGACTTCTTAAAGTTTTATGTTGTTTAATTCTGAGCAGGATGGAGCCCTTAGACCAGCCGAGCTTGAAGATTTATTTTCTACTGCACCAGAAAAGTAATTTGAAAATTTTCATTTCATTGATGGTTAGGAATAATTTATTCCGTTTGACAGTCATTTCATTTTTCCGCAAAAAAGTTCTAGGCGAGAATCTGAAACTAGTGGCGAATTCCTGTTCTCTTACTCATTACGATAAACATCAGTGGAAAGTTTTTAATGTTGGCCAAACATGAAAGTGAAGTAATTCTCTTTATTCATAAATTAGTGGTATGGCATGGTTAGTTGCGAAAGAAGATGTATGGTTTATTAAATCATGTAATGTGATTATTGTGGTAAAAGAAAAAAAAGGTATGGGTTGATCTCTTAAAACGTGGATGCAAGTGACACGGAAAGATGTTTGTTAGAAAGATAGATGAGCAAGTTGCCTTTTATAGGAGCAGGTGACGTATGAAATTCACGTTAATGACCCGAGGTGATATCTCATTTTGGTTCCATTTTGATTCTACTGTGTATCACTCTTTTTACCAGTCCTTTCTTAATTTTCTAAAATTTTTTGAGAAATAAATGTGTCTTTAAACACATCGTCTAAATGGGATAATATATATTGGACAAAGCTTTGGGAGGGTTTAATTTACGCAACCTTACCTCTGTTTCCAGATAGCCTGTGACCCACAAGTTGCAATGTAGGTGTGCATTACCCTAACTTATAGAAATTCAAGTTAGAATTTTGAACGCCACCAATATCAATTTTAGGCGAGGCGGAACATGGAGCAACTATGATAATGAGATGCCATGTAAACATCAGAAAATTAAATTATGCACTGATTCAGCTGACATATTTTATGGTTGCCTTTTTGATACTCGAAAAGAATATATTTACAAATTTGTGAATATATTCAGAAAATTATGCACTGAAAGAAACTTTATCTAATGTCAATTTTTGTAATCAACTCACTATATCACTGGTATGTATTGTAGCTTGCTGAGAAATTCAGTTTCAAAATTTGAATCCATAGTTTAGTAAGCCAACATAGTAGATACTACTGATATATCCTCTCTAGTTCTGAAGTAATTTTTTCTGTTGTATGGGACCATACTAGATTATATGCCTTGTACGATAAGTTTCTGTTCCATGAGGCTACACTAGATTACATGCCTTGTACTTTTTCCTTAAGATATTCCCTAGTCTTTCACTTTCTCATCTCTTTTTTGGTTCATACGTGAGATACTTATGGTGATTTTAAAATATTCTTTTGAATTTCAGCCCATGGGATGAAGCCCCATATGTGGATGCTGCAGAAATGACAGCCTTGGGAGGGCTCTCACTAGATGGGTTTTTATCTGAGGTGTGGTTTTCTTGTTCTTTTTTCTTATACATTTTGTCAATTTACATCAAAGAACTGTTGATACTTGATTTTATGTTGGTTCATTTATCACGGAATTCTAGAATATTTACCTGTAAAATGGATGTTGGACGCATATATTTGCAAATCGCAAAACCATCCACTTGAATAACGAGCTTACTGTTGAGTTTTGGCCCATCCATCCTTTTCAGGCCAAGCCTTTCGTAAGAAACATTTGTTGTACAGTTCTTTTGCTGATTAAGGAAATGCATATTGCAGTTGGGGTTGTATTATTGGAAGATACCGTTTGCATGACAGCGTAGATGCAACTGTAGTTGAAGTGTTGGCCTTTGGGTTAATACCTTCTCTTTTTCTTTTTTCTTGTTACTTTTCTTAATGGGGGTCATGATGGATAGTACCAACTTAATAAATTTGAATATGAGGTCTGATAATTGCATTGCAATGGTGAAAACTAGTAAAACATTACGAGTATCTATTGCCTGCGATTAATTTCTTGGATTCTTCTGAAGTATGAACCATCGTCACTTTATCTCCTTGAAATTAGAAATATAATTAATTGGCCCATTTTATTTATGAAACTGGTTACACTTAATTCGACCTTTGTTTACTGATGTTGATCAACCATTTTCTTTTGATTGTTCAAGGTTACCCTTTTTTACTTTTTACTTTTCCCTTTTTTTTGTGTCACTTTTTTAGTTAAGGGAGCAATATTGATACTAGTAGATACTAAATTGTTGAAGGAGGTTTCTGGTAATCAATTGAAATAGCTAAAGGATTCAACTAATGCCAGATAATACTAATAACAGTAATAATAACAACAAAATAAATGATATGATTGAAGTTTGAAATTATTGGTTTGGCTTACCATTCGTGATACACTGAATATAATCCTCTGACCAACATTGAGTTGTGTGTAGTCCTTGATATGGTCAGCTACAGGATTTTTGCAAACTTTCTATTTTCTATTTTACAATTTTTCAATTGAACATTTACCTGAGCGGTTCTTATTTGACTAGCACTTTCACTGTAAACAATATTATTGTTTCTTCAGATCCGCAATACTGAAATTACCATGTGAAAAGTACACTTTGATCTAGAGTTCAGTTGAAAACAATGAAGCACTACATAATATTAATAGAGACATTTATGTGGTTTGGTCTTTAGGACTATGTTTCATGGTAGGGGAGGATGTTCTTACTTTAGCTGAAATGTAAGGAAGACATAATGACGTATTACAATACGGAGTGATTTTCTTGCATATTCTTGATTAGCCTGCCTTGATATTTAGATATAGGGGGATTTGTTTTGGAAGTTAAGAAGGCCCCTATGACATCTTTTCATCTGCAAATAGTTCTCAATATGTTGCCATATTTTTAACGGAACTGCTAAAGTAAGAAGGCATGACAAGTCTTTATGTGATAATTTCTTATCATTATGTTGTGAGGGTTAATGCTATTGTCATAATTAAAGGCATGCAACATATTCAAACTTTCAACTTCTCAACAAGTATTTCTGTTTCGTCAGGTCTATTCCACAATCTTCATCATTATCGTATTCTGTGGATAAGGATTGTTATATATGTCTCCGTTTTTCCTAACAAAACATATTGCTGATTCTTCAGTGGCTACTTTTCTTGTGTAGTGGGCCCTGATGACACTTCTAGACCCAATTCGTAGTGTGGAGAATCTTATATATATTGGCTATGCTGGAGAGCCTTCTTCAGCCTTTCGGGTAACTCGGCGAAGACGTTTAGATCGGAAGAAGCAGCAATCAGATAGAACTGTCTACCAGTGTTTTGTTTTTGGGCCAAAAAGAGCTGGAAAGTCTACATTATTGATGTCTTCTATTGGAAGGTGCTTTTAACCGATCTGGCAAAGTTATTTATGTATAGGCATTATGCGGTTATTGTTAATGATTGCTGTTGAATGTTGGTGATTTTTTCTATGATATATTAAACATTTTGCCTTATGTTTTATATGTAAAATGTAGGCCTTTCACTGATGACTATAATCTAACTGTGGTTGAGCGTTATGCCGTAAGCGCTGTTGACCAAACTGGGGTAAGTGCTACATTCTTATGCAGTTTATCTATATGCTGTGATATATGTAAATTCAGGATCATTTGAAACCTTTGAATAAATAGATGGAGCTTTGGTTGGACCCTCTTTTCATCTGTGAGTCTTGGATCAGTGGTTTATCTTCATTACTGGACAATGTTGGGTGATGTTTGGTTATAAATATGCGTTTCTTCAAAAACAAAGCATATATAGGTCAGATGCGAGGGAATAACGAATTAGGTCCTAAATTCTAAAACGGGTTGAGGGGTCTACATAGCCTGATTGTATTAGTGTTCATGCCTTTTCAATTTGCATAAATTCTAACGAAGTATTAAAGCTCAAGTAATTTGGGTGCTTTATTAAAGTTAGGATTTTAAAAGTTTCTTTTCCTTTTTATTTCCTGATAAACAAGTATATTGCAAAAAAGGATGAAGTGTTGATGAAGAACCTTTACAAAGAGAGTATCCCCAGGAGCCCAAACTTACACCAGGATCATTAATAACATATCATAGAATATACCTTAGAAATTTGGTGATGCTACTCCGTGGATCCCAAATGGGACGTTTTGATATGCTGCCTGTGATATTAAGGATCAGTCTTTGTGCCTTTGCATGCATATATTTTAATGATACGTTTTGGTTGTAGCAGGTGTTGTACTTTGTTTTACCTTAAGTTTCTCAATACTTTGATTACTTTGTGCTGGCAGGGAAGTAAGAAAACTCTTGTACTTCGAGAGATTCCTGAAGATGGAGTTCAGAAGTTATTGTCTAAGAAGGATTCCTTGGCGATGTGTGACATAGCAATATTTGTGCATGACAGGTAACTACTAAATGTCTTTACTTTCTGAGGTTGATTCTGTTCCACCTCTTGGTTTTGCCAGATTTGGTGCCAATAGCTTATATTGTTGTTTTAGACAGATTTACTGTAGCTACAAAATTGCGTGCATATATTTATGCTAATTGTTAATATTCTCTTAGCATGGATTGAGAAGAATATGCTGCTGGTTGGTTTGGTAATCTGGGCATGTTGCTCTTTTAGTAAATAGCTGATACTTGCAAGTCATTGATATGAAATATCAGGAATTGTATTAAGGGTTTTGAGGTGTACTGGTACACATTTATAGTATCTTTCGTAAAGGTGGTGCTTTCCTTCATAAACTCATTTGTTTTTGGTAGCAATACAATTAACTGAAGATTAAAAGAAAAAATTCTATCCATGTCATGTCCTGGATTTCACTATAACCCGAGCACGTGAAGAAAGTCAACATAAAGGCCAAACAAGCCAATATTAAGTACAAAAAAAGGAAAGAAAAGTAGCAATAACATCTGGTTGCGCCGGCCACAATACCAAAGGTCTCAAAGTAAAATGAAACTCCTACGACGACTTGAGTGAGCTCCGCTGATATCTAGCCACGTATAATAGGACCCCTGATACCTGTCTTTGTTTGGTTTATCCTAGGGAAAACAACATAAAATATCCAAACATGCGGTTAGGAAATACTGCATCGGGATACAACCACAATAAATTATGACACATAAGCACCTAAAGCATGCATGTACGAACAATAGTTGAGCTACCAGCAAATAAGACGCTCAACGGTAGCAACAAACATTTTGCTACGTGCATTGTTTTCCAAAGAATGGTTTCATTTATCCTAAAGTTTTCTTGTTATAAGTTATTCATGTTACATGACATGTCACTCTAAATGCCATTCTTCGTTACCTGTAAACAACCCCCCCCGCCCCCGCGGCCATACCGAGACACCTGCAGCTTTACGCATATAGACTTAATGGATAGTCCAGCCTCTCCTGAGTTTCACGTGGAACCCATTCAAATAAGCACCAGTGGGCTATTCTTGTAAATGATTAATATATCATCCAAATGAAGCACAATTTACTTGTTGAAAACCTTTGCATTCTTTGTTATTTTGTGGTGTTCAGGCATTCAGGCCCATCAAGGGTCATCGAATATTAATTCCACTTTTCGCACCAATAGTACATTTGAGCGCAATATTTATTATAAGCTTATCAATAGTATTGATGTTCAAAATTATTACGCTAATAAATTAAGTTTCGACTAACTGATGAATCTACATTCTTATTAAATTACTCTAGCTTTGTACCCATGGCAAAGTCACGGACATTTGTGCCTTCTGAGTGTTCATTGTGTGTCCCATTTTATAAATATATATGATAGATTAATAGGACATGTACGGACATGTGCCCGATATGCGTTCATAGTGTGTCTGACAAGATTTTGTGCTGGACACCAGTCCACCATGGACGTGGCACCCTTTTTGAAGTGTTCGTGCTTTCTAGGTGTTTAACCTTTTGGCTTTTATTTTGCGGATTCTACATTTTTTGCATGACATGAAAGTGTTTTTGAATTGCTGTTATTAAGCCACATTTTTCTATTTGATTTTTGTTCTTTGTTATTTCAGCTCTGATGAGAGCTCATGGAAGAGAGCGACTGATTTGCTTGTGGAAGTTGCTAGTCATGGAGAAGCAAGTGGTTATGAGGTGCCTTGCCTCATAGTTGCTGCGAAAGATGACTTAGAATCGTTTCCAACTGAGATCCAAGATTCAACGAGGGTTAGATTTACTTTAGTTCTTTAGCTTTCATATCGATGTACTAAAAATTTTGTCCTATATTATATTATTAGGCCTCTCTAATATAGCCTTGTTTGGATTTCAACGATTTTACGGACGGGGAGGGTTTCACTTTTTTAGCTTCTTGAATTCCGTCCGCAAACTGAAACTACTTTTTCTTAATTTCTCTCAAAACTGGGATTAGGTTTAGCTGAAACTGAGACAAATTCTCATATAGCTACAATTCCAAGGTTGACTCTATGGCTTCTGATGCATAATCTAATTTACTGCATACTTGCAAGTCCCCAGTTCTGTGTGTGGGAATCAGTGGGTACTTGTAGTGTAATTAGTATGTTGTAGATATGGGAATGTTACACGTGCCACTTCTTTTTTTTTTTTGCCCTCTTTCTCTCTCTACATGTTGCTTTCTTCGTAGTCAGGCCTTGTCTGGTAGGTTGAAATAGAAAGGTTTTCCTTTGTAAATTAGATATTGTGGGGAGCATATCACGAGGAGCGACAAGTGTGATGAATATTAGTGTTGAGAAGTGGGATTGGCCATTACCGCCTCAATATATGGGAATGAAAATGTGGATGGGGGGCTGGAAGGTTATGGTAAAAATTCCCTTCTCTATTTTACACTGTGAAAAGCAAGCCATATAATTTGCGCACATTTTCATGTACCAAAACTAGCCCTAATGATTAAATTAAAACAATCGGGAACAATCTAAAGGATTTGTTTGTTTTCCATTATATTACATTATTTTTTCTAATATTCTTATGTCATTATTATTTATTTATTTGCAATAATATCTACTATTGTGATGTATAGGTGAGCCAGGATATGGGCATAGAGGCTCCTATACCTATCAGCGCAAGGCTGGGAGATTTTAACAATATCTTCCGTAAGATCATTAATGCGGCAGAGCACCCTCATTTGAGCATTCCTGAAACTGAAGCTGGGAAAAGTCGCAAGCAATACCATAGGCTTATCAATCGCTCTTTGATGTTTGTATCAGGTAAATTTACCTAGTTTTTATTTTTATCTTGGTGGTGTTAGTAGTAAATATTTTTTAATTCATGGCTACCTGAAGCATTTGCCTAACATACTAAGCAGTTCATAACCATGCCATTTGATTCTGATTTTTTTCTATGCTGTCAACTTTTGTGAGTTCTCTTTGATGAATATCCAAAATAAAGTTCTTCAAAACTGTAGCACTATGTTATGTGATTTCTTTTCAACAATGCAACTTATGATTTCTTATCCATCAAGTCCTGGCTTCCTGATGAAGGATAGTGCATTTTCCTTAATAATGTAGAACAGCATCCCAAGTAATATTCCGTTTTAAAACTAATAATATCGAAACCTATAAATTAAGGTGTTCTTTTTAAACTAAATAATTAGTTTTATATCAAAGTTCAATTATATGATTGTTAGCCGGGGGGGGGGCAGCTTGTGCGTTACACTGGGCATTTTTTGAACCTACATAATGTTGTTCATTGGACAATTCCATCCTCTGTGCTACTCTATAAGCTTGCTTATCTTTAAGTTAATCAGAACAAGTAGATAGTATTCAAGTAGTACTTGAAAAGTCTGTTTTAAATTGCCACATGCACTTAGTTACTGGGTTCTGATTATTAGTAATCATCAAACATGTAAATGAATAAAAGTTCACAAATTTAAGAGCTATTCCTGAAGGGTCCAACAAATTCCCAATTGGCATTAGGGAA
>MKEJ01093664.1:0-10936 GCA_001753735.1 Embelia ribes
AATTCTTCCAATCCTTTCAAAAATTCTTGGGTTAGTAACCCATTAGATAATCTATTATGCATTCACTGCTTATCTATATTCATTGTGTTTTTCTTCTTCGGTAATAATATTTAATATAAGCCAATAAATGAATCTCTATATGCAAATGCTAAATAAGACAATAATTATTAAATTTATTATTAACATTTAAAAAAAATACTACAATATATAAATAATTTACAATAAAAAAAGACTAACATTTAAGAGAAAATAGACAACTAAATCAAAGAGATGATACCGTGAGATTTGATAAAAAAATAAATTCATTTAATATCGTTACGAAATCAGATGGGAGAGAGTTATCATATTTATAAGTAAGGATAGAGAGATGTGGATAAGGTGAATGTGAGCGAGGATACAATTATATGTCAAATTTAGCAACGAACTTACTTATGGAAATTGAAACCATAGGCAATCAGCCGACACTTTTAACAACGGAAATAACGACAACCAAATTTCAGTTGTTTTTTTTACCAACAGAATAATGACAGAAATATTCCGTCGTTAAATTCGTCAGTAAATAAAAAATATTTAATTTGCCTTCCGTATCCATCATTATTCCGTCATTAATATGGCAGACTTTTCTCGTCATTTAGTTTACGACGAATTTATCCATCGTTAAAATATGTCGCTAGTCCGTCGTTAGTCTGCTGGTATTTATATACTCACTCAAGTTTATCTTAATGCCGTCGTTATGTAACAATAACTAATTTATGTCGATATTGTCCGTCGTTAAACCATATTTTTCTTGTAATGACCCTAAAATTATTTTAAATATTTTTCGGTTGATACACACACATATATATATATATAATAAATGCCTCCAATATCACGCAATCCCTCCACCAAGCAACCCTCTTTTCATTCCAAACATCTCAACTACCAAACCTTCCCACATAGTCTCACAATAACAATATATGCATATCAATTCACCACATGACAAGAAATTTCTATAAAACATTTGGTAATACAACAACAAACGGGCTTCAGTTCTCTCTTCTTCTTCTTGTCTTTCTCTCCACAAGTAGAATTAATCCAAACATGATCTCCTTTCACAAACACTCGTTCCTACTGCTCTCTCTCATCGCATCCTCATTTCTCACATGCCCTGCTAACTCTGCTATGGACTCTTTTCTCTATGGCAGCTGCTCCCGAGTGACGTATGCCCCGGGAACGCCCTACGAGTCAAATGTCAACTCGCTACTCACCTCCATGATCAACTCAGCTGCCTCTGCAAGCTTCAACGAGTTCAAGGCCTCGGTTCCCGGGTCGGGCCCTGCCGATGTCGTCTACGGCCTTTTCCAATGCCGTGGCGACTTGAGCGGGTCCAACTGCAGGGGGTGTGTGGGCCACGCTGTGGGCCAACTCGGCACCATCTGCGTAGACTCGATGGGTGGAGCCCTTCAGCTTGATGGCTGTTTTATAAAGTACGATAATGTTTCCTATTTTGGTACCGAAGATAAGTCCGTGGTTATGAAGCGGTGTGGACCATCGGTCAGGGTTAACTCCAATGGGTTAACCGGACAGGATGCTGTATTGGATTTCTTGGCTGGTAGTGGGGGTCAGTATTTCCGTGTGGGCGGTTCAGGGAATTTCCATGGTGTGGCACAGTGCGAGCAGGATCTCAGTATGGGCGAGTGCCGGGACTGCTTGTCAGATGCGATCGGACTGCTGAAGAGTGAGTGTGCGTCCTCAACTTCCGGGGATGCATTCTTGGGGAAGTGCTACGCACGTTTCACGGACAGTGGGAGCTACTCGAACAACGGTAAGTATGTTATTGTGAAGGCTCATATAATTGTAGCGTTCAATTAACTTGTAGAAAAAATAATGGTAATGATTTTACCAAATACGTACATTACAAACTTTTTTAAGGTAATTACAAATATAGACCATATTTTTGAGTCATCACGCCTACTATAATTTTATACAATATCATTTAGATACAAAAAAAGTTAATGCATACATTGCAAAAATGAATTAAACAAACAGGAAAAGATAAAACCAATATGGATAAATAATTAGATTATTGACATTAGTCAAGTTGACGGTTTCTATTAATTTTTATTTAAGGTTTTAACATTTGAGCTTTAATTTCAGTTACTATATGATGCTTGAAAGCATCTCATTATCCAAAGTATTTAAACTTTCCTAGTATTAAAACGAGAAGGGCTACCATTTAACCAAAAGCTACAATTATTTCTTCATTATTACTTACCACAAGATATTCAAGATTAAAAAAGAAAATTTTTAAAAAGCACTCTTTATATACTAATGAAATGAAACTTTTGCTTTGCAACTTTTACTGGATTGAATCATCATAGATACATTTATCATTTATAACTTTTTCTTAATTAATTTTGAAGTTGTATGCAATCCAAATGTAGGATCAGACAACCAAGTTGAGAAGACACTATCAATTACAGTTGGTATTATAGCCGGCGTTGCTTTGCTCATCCTTTTCCTTTCTATCATAAGCAGAGCATTAGATAGGAAAGGTACACGAATTTTATTGTAATTTATTCGCATTGATACCTATTTTAACTAATTATATAGTCTTGACAATTAATTTTGGTTTTTTTTCCCAATCGCAGGAGGAAAATAGACAACTAGTTTGACCTGCCATTTTCAAAAGCAAGGGGGGAAAAAGAATCTCTCTCTCTCTCTCTCTCTTTGTAAATTGAAGTGCTTTAGGTGATGTTTGGCATTTTGTTCGTGATCCATGCTTTTTCTCCATGATTGTAATTCTAAGGGGAACTTTTCATCATTCATCATGTTCCACATGATCAAAAGCTGTAAGGTTTGAAAAAGAAATTGAAAGGTGAAGTTGCTAGATTGGTCAACAAAACCAAGCTCCCATAATCTACTTCTTACCACGGCATAATTCAATTACTCTTGTCTAAAAAAATTATAATATGTTGGTGCATGAAAATTAAATTCAAACTAATTTCAATGGTTTTGCAGCTTCGATTCTTAATCATTTTTGCAAGTTTAGATCTTATAAGAGAAATTTTTTGAAGAAATTCTCAAAATAGATTCTTAAACTATAACTAATTTTCTATGTGGACTAAATTAAATTCGTATGTCTTCTCTTTGGTGCATCCGTGAACATCATGACAAGTTTAGCTTTCATTGAATAAAGTGCAAAAAGTAGATGTTTAGTGCATTTTAGTTGCAACTAACACTTGGTTGTTACCTTGTTAACTAATTAATCATGCTGAAAGACTATTTTATTTGCGCCTAAGTGCATTTGCTTCGGATTTAGGACTAGTAACTGATAGGTATTCTTAAAATTTGGTCATACAAGTAACCATTGTCATTTACGAAAACCATGTACCAAAACTACCTCAAATTCGTTTAAAATTTTCAGTTAAATACCAAAATAGTACCATTTAAAAACCGAATACCCATTTAAAAATCATTTACCTTTTATTCATAACCTAGCTTATTTATGGTTTTGCAGTACCCATTTTTTATTCATTTATTGTTAGTATTTTTATATTATTTTTTACAAAAATTTAACAATTTATATTGATAATCAACTCAACAAAAAATTATAAATAATACATAATACAAATGAAAGTTCATGTTAATCAAATTAGTCTCACAAATAAAAAAAAAAAAGGTCATATGACAGAAATCGTACTTAAAAAAATCATACCAAAATAGGTGTAATAATAATTACTGCATATTACATTTGAATCATGTATTTTTTATATAAAAATATATTTTCATATGACATTATATGTATATAATTAATTAGATATTTGCATAAATGTATCAATTTATTCGGATTAAATAGGTACCCAATTGATATTAAATATTAGATACCCTATTAGAATAACCGGATATCGGATATCGAATACCCGGATGTTAAATACCAAACCCATACCAACCTAATGGGTACCTACTTTGAAATTATATCCTCCCAAAAACCAATAGGATACTTTAAACTGATTCTAATCGATTTTGGATAGATCAGATACCCATGAAAATTCACCCCATTGTCATCCCTATTTAGATTCCATATTTCCCTATTATAGTTAACTAAAAATTAGGTAATATTTTTTTTTATATTGAATTAGATTACATACTAGTTATCTAAAATAAAAATCTCTATAATAGTTCTCCAAATCTAAATAACTACTATTAATTCTTTAAATATATAAATTAATATATTCTCTCACTCATTTTATATCATTTCACTATTATACATAAAGAGTTAACATATTCTCTCTCTCATATTATATCATTTCACTATTATGAATATAAAATTAAAAATTTGATATTTCACAATTAAATGTATTCATATGTGTGAAATTTCAAGTAAAAAAAGATTAAAGAAAAAATAATATTTTAATATAGTAGATAATACGATAGATAGTCTAGTGCATATGTTAAGAAATAGAAATTCTATAAAACATAGAAATAGAATTCATTTTTTTTATATATTTTAGATAATTTGTTAAGAAAATACGATATAATGCTCTAAGTTGCACCTTGCTCTGTAGGAACATATAAATGCACCCTACAATTCCCTCTTGATAATTTTTTAAAACATTGCTGCTCACACCTAAAAATCATACTTGATTGTTTTACTTGTTGACATAGTAAGAAAAATCTTCATTCCAATCTAAATACTATAAACCTAGAAATCAATCTTAAGCAAAAATTGATTTTGTCCTATCAGCGAATAAGAGAAAATGATAAATTTTCTGGATAAAAGTATACGCCCAAGTTGAAGCATTCAACCCCAAATTTCAGGTGAACTAGAAATAAAAGAAGTAATTGAAAGGGAATAATAAAGTCGGTATACTTAGTTTTGCTATTTTACCCAATTTCTTGTAGAACTAGTCATTAATATGCATTGATTCGAGAGGTAATAAAAAGATTGAAATTTTATACAGATAAATACATAATATTTTTTTTACTTATTGTTATTCAAAATAAGCTTTTGTGTATCCATGCTCATTAAAAGATTGTGTTCATATCTACACAAATTTAATGTGGTATATTCCAAAAGAGAGCATGTAAAAAAATATCCCTCCGTCTATGCACAAATGAATAGTATGATCAAATATTTACCTTGTCCAAAAATAAATGCACATTAACAATTAACTTATTTCAAAATGTAATGCATTACTAAAATTGCCCTTTACAAGTACCAATGATTAAAAAAAGAAACAAAAAACGAAGATATCCATCATGTCATCACATATTTTGAGAAATTAAAGGATAGAATGAATTAAATTCAATATGTGGAAAAGAATCCCTTCAAACTTGGAATTGGCTCCCTAAAATGGCGCCAAAAATTTTGAACTAAAAATTTCAAAATCAAACGTAGCACTCCTTATGCTTAAAATGCCAATTTTCTTTCGGGGCAAAAATGTCTACTTTTACTAAACCTAATAGCGATAAAGTTCATTTTTGAATATGGATAAAACTTTGTGTGTGATCAAATGCGTCATTTAATGGTAGACGGAGGAAGTATATACTTGTATGTATAAAATTTTAATCCTTAAGAACATTACTATCATAATTTCTTATATAATATATCATATATCATAAAATAAAAGTGGAGCCTTCACGTTATGTTGCAATAAGTAGCACCCTAAAAGAATGACATATAATGCCCTGTAAATTATGAGTATTAAATTGTAATTAACTGAAAGTGAAACAGAAAGTTAATTATTTTTTCCCATTTTCTTTTACACGTACTTATTCATAATATTACTTTCATTATAACAGAGGGAGAGAAAGAGATAAGAAGGGTTGGCACAAAACCAACCGATTCGAGAGGAAGAGTACCCTGTATGACAATCCAAACGTGGATTCAAAATCCTCTTTTCATTCTCGTCGTTTTAAGGTAAATTTCAACCCTTAATTCTTCGGGTCGTTCATACCCATTCTAACCCATATCAACCAAAATTCGTTAAAAAAGTTGAGTAAACATTAGAAATATTGATTCACAATAAAATCCATAGTTAACTCGTATTCATTTCCTTATAGGTTCGTGTTTGGGTTGACAAGTCTTCGAGTAGATAGTAGGGTTTTCTTTTTGGCTTTCCAAGGGAATCTTCTTTGATTTTAATGAGATACGTATCGGAAATTGAGTCTTATGCTATTGAATTAACTACAAATTTTCTAGTTTCGTGGCTATAAAATTTATAGGTTAAAGTTTGTGTTTTCGTAGGTTGTGTTCAACTATCGTGAACTATTCAGGAAAACTGAACACCATTCAAATGGTGTGTTAAGACTGTTCAAACAACATCACTATTTGAATGGTATGGTGGTCCCCATTTGAACGGTTATACTGTTGGAATGGTGTGGACTAGCCTTTCGAGCTACTCAGGTCTGGAATCTGGAATATTTATTTATTTTTAATCAATGCATTGGTTAATAGGAAAATGATGGATTATATATGAATCTTGAATAGACATACTATACATGTTAATAAGTGTTGGGACTAATACAAGAATAAACTTAACATTGAGATAATTGTTTAGGTTATGAATGGATATGGTATTTCGTAGGCCTTGGAATCTATACCCTAAGGTTCATTGTGGTAGTAGTTGGTTTAGGTCTTGAAGCGCACTCATATTTGGCATGTTTGGTTGCTATTAAGAGTCACCAGTTTAGGCTTTTAGTTGTGTTTACACTTGGGCATGACGTACTGTAGTAGTTGGTTTATATAATGCTCCGAATTTCCCTACAAAAATCCAGAGGCGTGAATATGCACATGCTCATATAAGAAAAGTATGTATATGATGTCAACGAAAACTATGAATAGACTACAAATACAACGAATATCAATGAATACTACGAATGTCTATGATTACGAACCTCGATAATGAACTCCAACTATGACTTAAAGTGAAAGGTGAGACTAGTATCTCAACGGAGATTTTTGGAGCTACTACAAATGCCCCACCTACAATAAATACATTCTTGATGCGGCATAAATCATAGGCCGGAATTTAAGGTGCACTAACACCTAGAGTTATGGAAATTTTCTCCCTGCGCAGGTTTTCTAGCTCACACGGTGGGGGTACATGTCCTCAAGCTTATCTACAAATGAAAAGCTACAAGATTTTAGGGGTAAAGGTTTGTACTAGCATCCTGAAAAGAAATAGAAAATGACTTAATTTTTACGAATGATAATGATACAATATATTTATGATATTCACACTTTTCAATTTTCATGATAGGATACTTTTTATTCTACTAGAAATATGCTTTAAATTCTAGGAGATATTCTACGAAACTACAAATTTATTCCTCGAGTTATACTATGCAGTTTTCTATGAAATGAGTATGAAAAATCTACAAATATCAAGAATATCAACAATTTTTTATGTCTATGATAATGATGATGATTCCACAATAATTATTATTCTATGATATATGCCACGATATATACTACGATGTTGATTATACAAAAATGACAACAAATATGCTACAATTTTCCACGAAATAAGATTTATCATATAATAAATCAACATATACGAAACCAAATACGAAAGATCAAGACAAGTTATACATATTGATACCCTTACACTCTCGATATTTATATTGCTATTCGCAATCTACCCATACCTCTCAAGCCTTCGATAATTCCTGAAAGATCACCTAAGTTTCAACCCAAAAAGCCCTCTTTTAACCCCTCCAAAATGATCTATCAATAAACTTCGAATCAACTTAAATTTATACAAAAGATGATCTAAAAAATATAAGAAAGAAACTGTATAGGTTTATTTAGATATACATAAAAAGAACAAAAATCGAGAAAAGAGGAATGAAGAAAAGAGAAGGTGAGACTTGCGTCAAAATAAAGTTTTTGCGTCAAGTACTAGAATGCATAAGTTTTGATCTCGAGAAGTAAATGAACGAAGACGATATAGCCTAAAAACTGAGAAAAAGTTAGTTACCCTTTTTTTATCTTTCTCTACACAAAAGTGGTGAAAAAGGAAGTGATATAAAAAGTGTTGGTCAATATAATTTTAATTTAAAAAATGACCAGTTGGATCAATCCAACAACTATTTGATTAATCGATTGTCACTAGTTGGATTAATTGAAGCTAGGGAATTCCTTAAAAACCTGAGCCCACATTTCAGGTCAAAAACTTCCGATAATACTAGTAATCACTCCTAAGCATATATAAAGTGTTTTCCCACTTTCGGAATGGCATTTGAGTGCCTAAAATTCAATCTACGCAACTTAACATGATTACCAATATGCTCTAACACAACCACACACCCAAAGCCATTCCGCATTTTGAAACCAACTTCCCACATACATTGCATCATGCTGCAATACTCCGCCACATTCACATTGCATAATATATAATAACAATATTATAAAGCAACAACAATATCATTATAAAAAAAAAAATTATTCAAATTTTCGGGACATTACAGCCTTACATTAGCCACGCTGCTATTTCCAGTCAATTGATAACCTAATTGCTAAAAACAAGCTCGTAAAATCCAATCCATTTCAACAATATTATATCAATAATCCCCAAGTAAATAGCTCCATAAGATTATAGATACCCTAAATGGGTAGTTTGGTAAGGTATTAAGGGATTCACTTTTTCTCACATCATCCTTTCATCTTTTTCTTATCGTACAACCTTTGCAAGAGCAATTGAAAGTGACCTCAACATTTCTTAATCACTATTTGCAACTACAGCAAGACACTTCACAGATAACATATCATCTCATGGTAACCTCTTGCTTGAAAGGCATTGCCCATGTCTAAGCAAATAATTTAACAAATTGAGGCTGTTACACTCTTTCCGAAGCAAATGAAAAAATTCTAAATATATTAAATTTACTCTAAAAATAAATTCAAATTTTTTCTCCTATTGCAATTGTGAAAGTAAAATTTGATATTGAAATTGGAGCAAAGAATTTATTATTTATTTATCTTGAACAACTTTTTAAATGTCTTTTATAATAATTGTTACTTAGTTACACTTAAAAGGTGTAAGTTATAAGGGCGTGAGAATTTGAAAAGTGTTTCAATTAAAGAAAAATAATTTTGAGAATGAAATTTTAAAATTATCTATTGTCTATCTTTTTTATTAAAAATTATAGTATTTATTGTAAACTTAAAGTCATTTATAAATAATGAAAATATATGAAGTGACCAATATGTTATTTATTTTTGTGTAAGTTAGTTTTTTACAATGTTTAATTATAATATTTTCTTCTATTTTGAGTATTATATAATTTTAAATATGAGCAAAAATTTGAAAAGGTACTTATATGTCATTTCTCTTAAAATACACCAATATTTTATTTATTTTGGTGTAAAGTACTTAATATGTAATTTCTCTTAATGTTACTATTTTGCACAATTTATAATGAATTGAGTAATTAAATGACTACAATAAATAAAAAAAATTTAATAAAAAATTTTGGAGATAATTTTATATTTTTATTTGCAAAATTAGAATACAAAATTATATTTATGTGGGCTTACCCTTGCATCCATAACAGAAGTGTTAGATATACTTTTTCATTTGTCTTTTCTTGGGGTTGTTTAAATATATTTAGGCAGGGTTTTATATTATTAAATATATAAAACCGGCTAAATTAAGTTGTTGGCCCCTAATTTCCTTACCAATCATTTTCCAAGAAAACGACATTTTTCTTTTTCATTGTCTGCATCTGCAAGTTACAGCGCAAAAGTATAAGTAGCTTTGCAAAATTTTCTTTCTTATGCAGGTAAATATTATGATTTTTAACTTATATGTTGGTTCTATTGGGCCTTCATTTTTAAATGGTTTTGCCAAACCATAGAATTCGTTTGGTTTGAAAAATAAAAAATAAATTAATTTATTTTTTATTAGAAAAAATTTGGGAGCATCCATAACTTAAAATTTTAAATTTATTTAAGCCAAAATAGTAAATAAGCTTGATTTATAAATTGAACAGCCGAACAACGTTTGACTTCTAAGTAAACAAGCCCTTAATTACACATTTCCCCCTTTTTGGTTCTTCTTTTTATTTTATATTTTTTTATATAAAAATAAAGAAGTGCAATTATGGAAAATCGAATTTATAGCCTCTTTTATTCTGAGTTCTGATAATATATTACGTTAGTAATTTTATTAAAAGTGCAAACTCCTTTTGGGGGACTTTGGGGGACTTTGAGGTATTTCAAATAGTGATATCATCCTTTATTCCAATGACTTGGTTTTTTTTAGTTGACTATATAAGTTGTGTTTGTTAATGGATTATATACTAAAGGTTGTATGAAATATTTATTTTGAAATTTGTTAGTTCTTATTGTTAATGATATTAGTCTGTATTTTTATTTTTTGTATAATCTTTAGTATTATATTTGTTATTGATTGATTTACTATATAATGGCAATGTAATTTTTCTTTCCCACTATTTCCATAACAATTTTAAAAGATTAATGTCCTTATTTTACTCAAATATCATGAATTTAACATGTAAATTTTGCATAATAAATTTTATATTAATATATTATCAAAAACTTTTCATAATATATAAATTTAATCAATAAATTGACATTGACATAATAAAGATATAGTATTAAAACATAAAAAAAAAAAAAATAATACCTAAACCCAAAAAAAAAAAAAAAAACCTACATAATTAAGCCCGATTTCACTACGTACTATGCCTTCTAATTGTGAACTAGAATAAAATAAAGCAAATGTGAATTACTAAACGAATTATCCAATTAATGATGTTATAAATAGTTCTCTCTTGGTCTATTTATGTTCCTTCTTTCCATATTTTCCCTAGTGCTCGGGATGCAAATGAAGCAGTACGAACCATTCGGACTTAGCCCATTAATAGGTGGTCAGATTGCACTTGTTCATTTATAAATGAGTCAAGGTATAATAATAAAATTAGACTC
>MKEJ01093678.1:0-10872 GCA_001753735.1 Embelia ribes
TTGTGATTATTTTTGAATTTTTTTAAAATTTTATTTACAATTTTTTTAAGTATGAATTTTACATGTCATGAATTTTTTATAATTTTTTAATATAAACCGGGTCATGCGGTTCAACTAGTGACTCATCGGTAAGACCACTGACCAGGTGACCCAGTACCCTGACCGAATCGATGATCGGTCCGAGTTTTAAAATATTGATATTATGATTGTTCTGCAAATTCTTTACATATAAAAAATCTGAATAGTGTGAACGTGTCATAGTTTTCTAGACATTATATGTGTAACCATAGTTACTGAAAATGCTAATTTTGGGTAGGAAATGCATTTTCAGATTGATACCAAGACGAAACACTGAAAATTGTTGAAGAAAAATGTGTAGAAATGCTTCAAAAATGTATAGGAAATGCCTATGAAAAACATAAAAAAAAACGCGAATAATACACATAAAAAATGTAGGAGAAACAAGTAGGAAACATAACAGATACTATTAGGAAACTTATAAAAAATTTGACGAATACATATTCATTCAAAATTAAATAAAAACAATAAACACATTGTGAAATATAATATTTTTAGTACTTTTATGCGTATCCGAAAAATATATTTATATATATAAAAAGTGTTTTTAGCACTTTAATGTTAAAACAATTTTTTTTATGTATATTATTTTAAATTATGAGTAATATGTTTATAAAAAGTATCAAATATAAGTATAAAAGTCCAAATATAACGAGTATTCATAAGTTTAAAAAATATTTTCCAATACTAGATTAAAGAATCACATACGTTTTCTCTACGTTTCCCACATATTTTATAATCACATCCAATAAATTTTACAATTGTATCTTCATTTCCCCTATATATTTTTAAACCACATTTTCTGCTTCCACTTTCCATTTCGTTTCCCACTTCCACTTTTTGGCAACTGTGTATAACCTCCATTTATTGTTTGCAAAACTAATCATGAGCAATCTTGAAAAAAGAAGAGAAAAAATAAGAGAATGTGAGGATGCGCATGCTAATGGATTTTGAGGGTGTTTCCATTTCTTATCTCATGAAAAGTAATGGGGTTTTGATAGGTATTAACATGTTTGCAAGTACAAGTGTGGCCATGAGTCAAGCATTACGCAAATAGCTCGAGTTAAATTCGAATATCAAATGAATTGAATTCGAGGATATTTATATTCTTAACTCAACTTCGAGTTTTAAGATATTCAATTCATTTGGGCTCAAGAGTAGCTCGAGTTAAATAGAATACAAATATATATATTAATTATATTTGTATAATTATAAATATATTAAGAATCAAATAGAAAAGCTCAAGTTTGAGTTTTTGTCTTCACATTTCATCAGAGTCGAGTTTGAATGTAGACTCATACTAAATTTCATTCGAGTCGGGTTGAGCTCAAGCATGCCAAATACTTTGCTCTACTTGGTGTATTGCCACCCCTTACAGATTGGTTGTGGTTACTATTAGAAGTAACCTGAGCTTTTTTTTTCCTGTTGGTTACAATATCATTGAAGATTAAATAAGTCCCTAATTCATGTCTTTTTCGATCGCAACCAATAAGACAAACACGTTATCACATTTTACCCCCACTTTGCTGCCAATTAGATAAGCATTTCACCACATTGTATCACTTTATCACATTTTAGTATCAGCTTCTATGAGGAACTTTTAAGAAGTAGCTGCAAGAAATTCAAGCCACATACGTAGGCAAAAAATACCAAACTCATCAAGCTTGAAAATATACTCAACACTAGACTTTCTCGCAAATTTTTCATGACTAAAAAAGCCAGGCTCAGATCAAGCCATAAATACAGAAACTAAAAGGAAAAAAGTAGTATTTCTAACAGTTGGGTATGCAAATTATGAATCAAATTTTCAAAAACTGAACAGCATTTAGCATGAAAATTTACAATAAAAAAACATAATCAGAAACAAAAACCAAAAGAAGTCATTCTTCTTATTTGCATGCGAAAGACATGCAGATAAGAGGAAAGTTTTCCTTTCCAAATACTTTTCTAAAAATTCTCATGCCAATATTAGCAAACAACTCTAACCTAAATTTATTTGGCAGAATAGTTATTAGCAGGCAATCCAAAAAACATTGAAATTTTCTTCGATCATGGACATACCTTTGGCACAATCATACCTCCAAGTAAAAACTGAATTTTTCTCTGCCTGCCTAATTATTTGGCATCCCAGAGAGTTTCGAGATCGAATCTAAACCAGTAGTTCGAAGAGCGACGCTGGACCTGGACCTTCGGTTGAGGGTGTGCCTATGGTTGTCTTGGATCATAATTGGATTTCCACCATCTGCCAGCGAGGCAAGTAAGAAAGGGAAGTTCTGGATGTTCTTCATCGCATTTGGATGAGCAAGTGTTTTTGCAGTCCTATTTTCGAATGAACGAAAAGCTGAAAATGGAGAGGGTGGTAGACTTCTATCAGTCTCATTTGTGGAACTCATGCTCATTTGTTTCCCATCACAGGAAGTGGTGTTTACACTTGTACTTATCTCTGGGCTATGCAAGTTGGCCTTTGCATTGTTCACCTACTTGAATTGAAGAACAAGAGCATGAAAATGAGAAGCCAAAAAATAAAATAACAGAAAGCAACAAAAAATATAATTACTGATGCAACCAAGCTGAGAGGAGCTGAGCTTTGCTAGCCATAACTTGGCTAATTAACAAAAAGTATAAGCTTGTTCACAGTCACCACAAATTCTAGACCGGCAATGTGTATACCCGCTGAGCCAAAGGGTCCAAGGTTCGTAACCTAAACAAGATATGAAATTAAGCCTTAGCTCTGCTTGTTTAAGAAATGAACCAAGCTTTGAAGTGGCCTCCATTAAGTCTACGCACTGCTTGCAAGTAGGCCTATGCATTTACACATCTTACCATATCTTTGGCATGAATAAAGATAGATCTCAACTCAACAAATAAGACTTCCAAATACAATAGTCAGAAGTTATCAATTCGTGAAGGGTGTATCTTACATGAATGGTAGATCCGGCAAAACTACTTTTGAACAGATACCCTATTCTTTAGAGCAAATTCATAAAATGAGGCTGTGTTGTCTTAGTATGATGCTCTTAAAAACATCCCGAGCTATATAGTAAGCCAAAAAAAATGTGAAGCTTAGCAATCTAACAGCAAAAACCAAAATAAGTGCCACTTTTACACACTAAAGTTCCATTTCTGAGCACGAGATCAATATCTGCGTGAAGTTCTTAACTGTCTTTCCATATAACAGATTTTCAATTTGAATAATTTTGGTGAGTGAAGGAAAGCAGGATTCTGGTGTTTCCAAAGTAGATTACTAGGAAAATGAACTTATTCTTAGATAGCAAAATTGGGTAAATAATGATGGTCCATGACAGTGTGTAAAATTTAAAAGTCATCACACAATGCCTCCACATGTTCCTAGCATGAAGCAAAACGCACGTGGCATAGTATGTATAAATGGAAATGTCAGAGAAAACCATTTTAATCATCTGTGGTTGCTGAGCACTTGATAATGAGGGAAATTTCACCTCATTAAAAGATTCTGATTCTACTTTGACTTGACTTGGGAATGAGACCTTTCTTTTATAGTCACCATGCTTTTTCTGAACCTTTTTCTTCATCTCGGAAATGCCCCTGTGAGAACCAAAAAAGAAAAGGAAAATTAGAAAAATGATTGTGAGACATCTAAATATGATTATCCAATATTTACTAGTCCTGCTGTCTAAAGCTTCTTATTACCAGGAAGCTACACTAAACGTCACATAATACTCTCACTGTGATCTTAAGCTTTAACAAAAGAAAGAGTTTACTAGCTGTACATTGCATATAGGAGGTTATGCATCTAAATGAAACCTTAAATGACCGGCTCTATATGATCATCCTGTTATCAAATTAATATAAATTACCAAAAACAAAAAAAGAAAAAAGGGAAGCATTCCAAGCATTTTAAAATGACATACTTATTCTGATCAGTGGTTGGAATCGACTCATCCTCTCCTGTATTGATTACAGGAAGACCTGACAGGTCGCATGCCAATGGACTTGAACTAAAAAACTGTAAAAAGATAAAAGTGTTTAGAAACATATTATTATAATCTGAAAACGAAAATGAACGTATTCAAAAAGTCGAGTGACTCTCAATCTAACAAAACTACCCAGAAAATGCATCAGTTGAAAGAGTCACAAAGACAGCACCAATCTTCAACAGAACATATACAGGCTCCATTATGTAGAACTAAGTAATAAATAACAAATACAAATATATATAAATGGACATCCCATTGCACAAAGCTCCACATTACGGGGTCTTGGGACGATATGATATATGCAGCCTTACCCCTATTTCAAGAGGGGATATTTTATGAGTACAAACCCAACCCTCAGATCGCAATGGAAGCATGCATTGCCCTAACATATAAAAATATTCAAGTTGGGGACTTAAATGCCACCAATATCGATTTTAGGAGAGGCAAAATATGGAGCAATTATGATATTTAGATACCACGTAAACAACAAGCTTGCTCCTAAATATTACGAATTTATAGAGAAACCACAATTAATCATGACCTTCTTTTTGATTTAATCTTGACTCTTTGATGAACAACCATACAACGTCTAGTACAGTCCTCATCATGCATACGTTTCAATATAGCTTTCAATATAAGGATAATAATCAAAGGAGATTTTAATGATACAATTATCACATATCGCTCACCTTACATAACTTCACGTTGAAGGAACACATGCAACATTTTTAAGATAATCAATTACCAGTTCAAAGCTGGCTTTACAGATTATACAATTCCCATAAGAGCACAAACTAGAAATGCTTAATCAGCAACTGTGTGCAGACAATACAAACTCACTTCATCTTGGAGAGCCAAATTAGCAGTGCCTCGGTGTGCAGGTTCCAGAGATAGCAGTGCAGTCAAGAGATTGAAGGACGATGGTGGTAATATGTCCCTAAAAGTTTCTTGGAAATTGGGCTTGTATTGTTCTGGCTGTCCAAACATTGTTGATGGCTTCAATTTTTTCCAATATTCCTCC
This sequence comes from Embelia ribes, assembly GCA_001753735.1. Taxonomy (NCBI): domain Eukaryota; kingdom Viridiplantae; phylum Streptophyta; class Magnoliopsida; order Ericales; family Primulaceae; genus Embelia; species Embelia ribes. The sequence continues at coordinate 5,056 of MKEJ01093678.1, forward strand.
GAGGGTGAACCACAAAGCTTGAAGATCCTGTGAAGCTGTTCCACCTGAAATACATGTTCGTGTCAAGTTTGGCTCACAAATTCAAATTGTGAAAAATGGAAGAGAGACCTTGAAAAATAATTAAGACTCTACAGTTAGTTATCTTTCCTTATGTTCCATGACAAAATAAAATACTACAACTTGAATAAAATTCAAAGGCCTCCAAAATGACATTTCTTAATCCCTTGAATGTGCATTCGACATGTTCTCATGACAAAAAGGAAAAGGTCCAGATGTTTGTGAACATAAACACCTACAACAGCCTTTTGTTACAGGACCATCTGCTACTATTTGCAATCTGTTTTACAAAAGGAGCTTAAAAAAGCAGGCCAGTGGTGAGCTATTTGTTAAGAGGTCAGCTTAACGCCTCGAGCGCTTTATGTATCATGAACAAGCTGTCCAAGGGCTTAAATTTAGGGAACATTAAGAAAAAAGGCCTTGAAAAGCACAGCAGCACACCTTAGTTGCACCATTGCAGTGGAAGTTAACAAGTTATCAGTGTAGAGCTCAACTCGAGCTGTTTTTGTTTTACTTAAGACTTGAACTATGGCTTGTTTTAGAGTTATATTACTTCTGAACGAGCTATGGGAAAAATAAAAGTGCAACTCCGCTTTGCTCATTTACATGTGTAGGCTGCTAAATAATCAAAAAGGAAGATTTTACCTCAGTCCTACCAGCAAGAATTGGCTTTCCAACGAACATCTCAGCCAATAGGCACCCTGCACTCCAGAGATCAATCCCAACCCCATAATCCGTAGAACCTAAAAGTAGCTCTGGAGCCCTATACCAGAGTGTCACCACACGGGTTGTCAAAGGGCGTTTTGGTCTAGATTTGAAAAAGTTTGCGAGCCCAAAATCTGCAATTTTTAACATCCCATTCGCATCTATTAAGAGATTGGAACCTTTAATGTCCCTATGCAGAACTCCCCTCTCATGGCAATGCTGGAGACCAGATAGTAGCTGTTGCATATAGCACTTGACCTGCATTAAGTTAAAAGAGACATTATACTGTATTGTAAGCTACATTGCATTCTGCATCCGCCAAATATTATTGAAGACAGTAGCAGATACAATCTTAAAGATTTCCAACGCGACAGACAAAATTCTAAAGTTCTTTTAAACACGCCTGGAAGGGCTTCGAATAGATAGTGCTACTTTTGTTTGAAAATAAATAAATAAATAAATTCTTACGGGTTGTTTGTTTCAATGGACCCTCAAACCTATTTACCACAGGATTTTATTTTAGTTTTGAGAGAACTTCATTCCCAGCAATTCCATTTAGCTTTTAAGAAAGGATTTGGGTGCTTTCCCCTCCAAAATGATAACAAAATGTTAATGTGCTTCCTTGACAACCTTCAAACCAATAAATTTGCAGACTAAAAAACTCGTACCAAGGAAACAAGTTAACAAAATCATCTTCTAGAAGTCGCATTTCAACAGCAAACTTAAGCCCCAGTCACGTTGTCCAGAAATTTGGTTTCAATTTAGTTCGGCCATTAAATCTGCAGATTCGTAATAAAATGCAAATCCAGCTACTGATGGAAGTTGCATTTGCATAGAGTGGATAGGCAAAAAACAGAGAATGGACCTGCAGCTCAGTCAGTTTCCCTTGTAATCGAGAAATGATTCTGCTTAAGTCTGTCTGCATGTAATCAAACACCAAATACAGGCTATATTGCACTCTTGAGGTAGCTATTCCTTCAAGCTTAATGATGTTGGGATGATCCAGCTGCCTTAAAATTATAATCTCTCTCGCCATGAACTTGACACTCTCTGGCTCTGTTGTGTCGAACCTGACCTTCTTCAAAGCAACAATCTTTCCTGTGTCCCTGTCTAGAGCTTTATAAACATTACTATATGTCCCCTGGCCTATCTGCAGATGGACAGCATAACATAAATTTATAAACTTCTTTGTGAAGAGACTGTCTTTAATACAAAAAAGGTTAATGTAGTCTTATAGGGATCACATGAAGGAAATTACTTTCCTAGAAAAGAGTTTCATGGATATTCTTGTATTTTCCCTCCTTGGAAAATTATCTCCAAAAACATTGATTGAACCTAGAAAAGTATTAATTCAAGGCAATTCCTCAAACAACTAGATCAGTGATTCTTTCAATTAATCCATCTTGAACTGTTACAATTTGTTGTATAGCATTAAAAGTTGGAATTGCCAACGATATAAGAGTTGCAGATATAAAATACTTTTATTTTGGGGGCTAGTTTCAGAATATTTGATTAAAATATATATGGTAAGTTTATAAAATTGTTATAGAAATAGTAGAAAGGAAAATTACACTGTCACTGTATAATAAACCAATCAAGAACAAATATAAACTAAAGACAATGCCAAAGCAAAAAAAAAAAAAAGAAATATACAATAATATCATTAACAATTAAATCTAATAATTTTAAAAATAATCATTTCATACAACCCATGCAATGCACGGGCTACACACTATATATATATATATATATATACCAATGCACAAAGCTCCCGCATTGCGGGATAAACTAATCTTTACCCTTAAATTCTACATAATGCATAAAGTTTTACCCGTAAACTGACAATGATAGTAAAAATATAATTTTCCAACATAAATGGTATTCATTTTTTTTTAGTAGCAATATGTTGTCTGTTTCAAAAAATATTAGCTTTAAATAAAATATATTAAAATAGTATTTTTAAATTAAATAAGTATTTTAATGTTTTTTTTATTATCCAAGAAGTTTTGGTTTGGTGGAATTATATTTTGATAATTTTGGTATTCAAAAAACCTAAATATATGGGACATGTGTCAATTAATTATGCGGACATTTACCATGAATAGGGCAAAACTAATTGAAGGGACAACTTGTACATATTTTCCAGCATAAATAATTTTTCATCTGTTTTAACTATATAAAATTTTACCCTTAAACTGACATTGACATAATAAATATATAATTTTCCAACATAAATACACTTTATTTTTATTTTTTAAAATTATAATTTTCAATCTTTTGCTTCATTGCATAGAATTGGTTTTGGTATATATTTTAAAGCTTTTTTTAATATATTTTTAAGAATATTAGGTTTAGAGGAATTATATCATGGTAATATTTTTAAATAATATAATATAATTTTAATAAGTTATATTTTTTAAGAATTTTAAGTTTGATGGAATTCTATTATGATAAGATTTATTTTCTAAAAAATTTAAATTAATGGACACATGTCAATTAATTATGCGAAACTTGTCACAAATACATCAAAATTAGTTGAATGTCCAACTTTTTTGTAATTATACAACAAAAATAATTTTTCCCTTTTCATCAATAACAATTTTTATCCTTTTGTTCCAATGTATAAGTTTTTGTATGTGTCTTAAAAGCCATATGTTTCGTATGCTTTAAATATTAGGTTTAGAGGAATTCTATTATGGTAATTTTTCAAATAAAATAATTTAATAATTTCATTTTTCAAGAAGCTTAGGTTTTGTGAAATTTTATTATGACAAATTTTACTATTAGTTATGATTTTTCATAATCTTATTTTTGACAAAAAAAAAAAAATTATATGGCATTTTTGTTGTTTTCATCCTTTGTTTTATGTTTTAAGGTTTGGTGGATTCATACTATAATGTCCATTAGGTTAGTTTTAGTTTTGGTGGGGATTCATTATAATAATATTGCTAAAAAACTAATATTAATAATGATAATATTTAAAGATTGATGTGAACCTTAGATTGTGTATGCATTTATATAAGATAATGAAGATATAAAAAATTATATTCAAAGATCGAAGGGAACCTAAAAGTTTGTGTATGTATTTGTGCAAAGAAATAAAGATATAATGTCATTAAATTTAATTGGTTCATAATAGATATATGCATATATTTGTGTAAAAAGATTTATGATTGCGTAATTGATCGAAATATTATGTTTCCTAGATTTTGATTGCTAAATTGATGGGCATGTGTTAAAAGGCTACTTGGCTACTTATCAAAAAATTATACAGACAATTATAATTATACAGCTACATGTCGCGATTAAAGCGTAAGTAGCAGAAAGTTCAACTTTTTTATTAACTAGCGTATAGCCCGTGCGTACATGGGTAGTATAGAATGATTCTTTCGTAAATGTTTACTATTTTGAATTTTTTTGGGCATTGTTTTAAGTTTTATATTTTTTCTTGATTCGTTTAGCATATAGAGGCAATGTAATTTTTTTTCTACCATTTCCATGACAATTTTGTAAATTTGTCATACATATTTTACCCAAATATGATCAATTTAATATATACCAATCGCAGAGCAACTTTTACTTAACTATAATACCCTTAATTTTTTTATAATGTATAAATTTTTACCCTTAATTTCCATTGACATAACAAATATCTAATTTCCAACATAAATATTTTGTATATATTTTTTTCAAAATTAATTTTCTTCCTTTTATTCCAATACATAGTCGGTTTTGGCATATGCTTTAAATTCTTATCTGTTTCAAAAAAAATATAACATTTAGAGAAATTCTATTATGATAATATTTCCATATAAAATAATATAATTTTAATTAATTTTATTTTCTAAGAAGTTTTAATTTAGCATAATTTTATTATTATTATAAGTTTTATTATTCAAAATTCCTAAAATTATGAGACACGTGTCAATTAGTTCTACAATTATTTGTCACAAATAAACAACTTTAATATAAATCACCAACATAAATAAATTTTATCATCCGTCATATATATAATTTTTTACTCGTAAACTAACATTGGCATATTAAAGATATAAATTTACAATATAAATATATTTTATTGTTTTGTAATTATAATTTTCATCCATTTACTCTAAGGCATAGAGTCGGTTTTGGTATATGTTTTACAACTTTTCTTCTAGAGTTTAATTTCCATCCACCGTCGGTGTAGAGAATCCATACATCATTGGCCTTGGATGAAAGACAGGTGTCCACTTTCACATATAGGACCACTGCAAATACACATGTGTCATTTATCCAAATCCGTTGGTGTATGAAAATCCATACACTATCAATGGATTAAAATAAAATTCTATTTAAAATGTAGTCAAAATAAGTATTTTACTTATATACCATCAGGAAATATACATTTTGTAAACAAACAAAACTTTTCACATTTCCAATGAAGGGTATCTTAGTAAAATATGCAAGAAATGCAAATATTTCTACTACTCTAACTATTTTTTTCTTAATCCAAGTAAAAATTCAAACAAACTTATAAATTTGGGACGGAAATAGTAATTAATAACCTATATGATATGGTTTAGTTCATTCTAGAAAATGGTGCACATTTGAATACACCACATTATGTGCCATTTGTTACGAATTTGGTTTGGTTCATACATAAACCGTTCATATTCTCATTTGGTGCTCTTTAAATGCATTAATTCAACGGATGTTATGAAATTTGCTAGTCAAGTGTGAAAAAGGTGCCCCCTCTGGTTTTTGTTTTCAAGAAACTTATAGTTAAAATCAAGTGAAGTGAGTGTCCACATGCTCTAGTTTGGTACAAAGCAAAAAATAAATAAATAAATATATATATATATATATATGAAAAAAATAATATTAAAATATATAAATTGATGGATTAATCAGCAACCATGTGAATGTTGATGGTGCAAAAATTTATTCATGAGCAAAATTTACAAACCATATACAAAATATTACCAATTTTGTATGGTACCACACATTTTCTATTTTTCTTTCTTTCTCTTGTTGGTGTGTTATATATTGTTGTGCAAATGTACACTTGTTTAT
>MKEJ01093679.1:0-11115 GCA_001753735.1 Embelia ribes
TATTTCAATAATATTTATTAACATTCTAAAGTAATAAATAAGAAAAAAATGATTTTAACTTGAGAAAAAATATCCTACTTGAACAGAAAAATGTATAAAACTGTTATTCTCATGAAAGTTTATTTTCTGAAATTATTTTAATTTTCAAATATTATTTATTAACATTTTAAACACTTAAAATGTTAATAAATATGGAAAAGTGGTTTGAAATTAAGGAAAAATGTCCTATTTGAGTAGAAAATTATTTTAAATAGGTTATTCTCAGGAAAATGTTTTCAAAAACAATTTCATATTTGAAAATATTATGTATCAACATTTTAAACACTTTAAATGTTAATAAATATGGAAAATTGGTTTTAAATTAAGGGAAAATAACCTATTTGAAGAGAAAATTATTTTCATCTGAAAATGAATGTTTTGGATTGAAATTTTTATTTTTTTAAGAAGTAATTATTAGCAATTTATTAATATTTTAATGGAAATAAAATATTAATAAACAGGAAAAAGCTTGATTAAACATAGGAAAATTAGCGGAGCTTCCCCCAAGTCTTTGTGCTTGATTGTAGGTCAAAACTCTATGAATTTGGGATATATTTTAAATACTTGAACTCATATAGATGAGTTTTGTAGACAGAAACTAGTCCTAGATTCATAGGAATATGAACTTATTTGTAGACAAGCTTGAAGAGCTGAAGTCGGTTCTATGCTTATAGATACACTCCAAATACTTGACTAAATAAGTCGAATATATGTTTATTTGTATGTTTGGTACATTAAAAACTCGTTGAACTTAACTTGATATGACGTATACCATGTGTTCAATATGCGAATGCAACCTTGATTACTCAATTTGCAGATATCTACTTGGTAAAATTTTGACGTACATGAAAATTATCTAGTATATACGTTATTTTGTCCATAGAATATTCCTTGACACAGTTGGAGTGAGTCCCGACCAAGTTTTTCTCTTTGTTTCCTAGTTGAAATGACTTGGTTAATGATATTATTATATTTTGGTATCCGAACTTGTAGGGTGTCTAACCATTTATTAGAGACATTTTTGACCTTGTAATTATGCTAGTATCATGGCTCACAATTTAATGAGTGGTGTCCATACTAGCAGAAGCCTAATGTGGCTTATCTTGACTTGGTCCAAGGGTATATACTAGTTTATGTATTCTCTTGATATATATATATATATACATACTACCATGTACGTGTGCATGGTAGTCGTCCTTTACGATCTATTTTGCTTGTACAGAGATAATAACACTTGAATGGGAATTACATGAATTAGATACTGGTAATATTTGTGACATGATAAGTAATGACCATACTTGCTCGTGCATGTACTTTTTTCAGTATAACAAGGATGCATGTAATGTTAATCCTTGATTTGCAACTCGTTTAGCTAGTTTATGTATCTTAAATATTTTTTTTCTTAGATGTACATGAGACTGAGACCCTACCAGACTTTGCAGAAAAAACACCAAAGAGATGCGAGTAGACGTGTCGGAGCTCACTTTGCTTTGTCTATCATTTTAGGGTATTAGTTCTTTTGTTTCATTTGCGGTTGTAAAAAGAAGTGTCTGTGTTTGAGCCTAGAAAATAGTTGTTCTACCTCAAGCTTGTTTAGTTTTGAATAAATAGCAAGCTATATGATCTTGGATATATTTATGGATCATGACTCCTTTCACACATTTGTACTTGGTTTACATATGGCTTGATAGCATGATACTTTGTATTCAGTTTGGAATCACGGTCACCACCATTAATATCAAATCTCTAGGTTAGAATACCTAGGGATAGTAGTATGGACCATTTCCTTAAGTTCTTGGTAGTTTTGTGATATACATGTTGACCTTTTTGGATATTTATTAAAACTTAGTTTATTCTGGTAGGTAAGGCATAACAGGTGTTAGGCGAACTAAGACCATTAGAATTCATGTAGGAAAGGGACGAGATCAATAGGTTAGTTAGGAAGGTTAAGCAAGAAGAGCCTATGGAAGAAGAGGCCGATGAAAAAATGCCAGAATGGGGCTACCAACTGACTAAGGGATTGAAGTTTAATCGACAAGTTTACATACCTAAGCCTTCGATGACGGAGCTCTTACCAAGAGAGACTTCATGCAATATCATGATGAGGCATACAGGGTAGAGTACTATTACTTGTATTACATTCCCCGCCAACCACCAACCGTATGGGGTGCCCCGTGATCACCCATAGAGGAAATTGCAAAAAAGGATCTGATCCACGGCCAAGAGTAATCCACGAAAGATGAAGAAGAAAAGGATGAGGAGCCTAAAACCGAAGATAACTTTAGCGACTAGTAGTATTTTAAAAACTAGTATTATTGCATTCTTGTTTACCAACTTATCTTAAGTGGATTTATGTTTAAAATATGAAATCTATTTGTTGTGTGTTATTGTTCTAAACCTGGAGTTATTAATAAAATGGGTTGCTCTTCTTGATTCTATAAATACTTATGATTGTATTATTCTCATGTGTATAATTGAATAAAAAATCCAAAGACCAACTTGCAATATTGATCAGGACCACTCATCATTAATACATACTCTCATTTTATCTCATAGAAAAAATGGTTATGGTTACTCATCGTAGCGGCATAAGTATTGGGGTGCAAAGTTGGGCTATCAATGCTCCAATTCCATGGCAAGGATGTGGTACTACTCAATCCACTACAACCGCTAGACGTGGTAGTTTAGGATGAGGACATGGAAGTGGACGTGGTCAAGGATGAATTGTTGCTACCCAAGGACAGGTGTACGATCTTGATATAAATTCTGTACCTATCGAAGCAATTGTTGAGTGAAACCTAATGGTGGAGGAGGATGCTCAACCAAAATGGATCAAGGAAAATTTTGAAAACACCAAGGAAGTAATGGAGGAACCTAATTATGTTGTGGTACCGATGTAATGGCATGAAAATGCTGAGTTGTTGTGAGAGATTGAACGGTTGCAGAGGGCCTTAGATCATGGAAAAGGTGTCTCGAATGACCTAACATAGTTCACCAAGTTAGGTCCGAAGAAGTTTACCAGTGATGAGACTCTCGAGAAGGCGGAGTAGTAGATCCAAGAGGCTAAGAAGGTGTTGAATGTATTAGATGTATATGCAAACCATATTCGAATTAAGTATATTGTGTTCCAGTTTATGAAACAGGATGGGCATTGGTGGAATGGGATCAAACGCTCATGAAATATAATCTCAATTAACTTGGGGAGTTTTAAGGATATGTTCTTGAAAAACTATTTCCTAAAGGTTTCGAGGGACATATGTTATCAGAAGTTTTTACTCTTAAACCAAGACTTAGAATCAATGTGTAGTTATTACACAAAGTTTAATGTACTAGTAGTGCATGCTACAGAGTACATCCATACTAAGGAGGAGAAAACTTAAAGGTTTGAAGAAGGATTGGACTGCGGGATTAAGTCCTGATGGTAAGAGCACCATGGGTAACTTTCCCGATAACTAGTAAGTGAAATAACAAGGCTGAGAAATAAAAGTAAATTGAGTCTCATCGCCTGAATAACAATAAGATTCACAATTGTGATGGGATCATGGTACATTCAGCACCATCTTGCAAGGCTCAATCATACTTAGATACCATGGGGGATAGGCCTAAATTTAATGGGGCTTGTCATACATTTGATAAGTTGAGGCATAGGGTGTCGGAATGTCACCCGGGCTCCACCCTGTACTTTAGTTACGGTTCTCCGGGTCATTGTGTGAAAGATTGTCCAACTCAACAGACTAAGACACCCCAACCAATTCGGTCTTATAGGTAAAACAACAAGAAGGGTGGTCATCAAAATGGTCATAGTAGAAACATGGGGCAAAACGGTTTTCAATTTTGAGTTTGGAATTGAACTTGTTCCCGGTACTGCTCCAATCTCAATCACACTATATCGATTGGCAATAGTAGAACTAAAAAAGCTCAAGGAGCAACTGGAGGACTTGTTGAAGAAGGTTTTCATTAGACTAAGCAGTTCTCCATGGGGAGCACCGAATTTGTTCGTATAAAAGAAGGATGGTAGTATGAGGATGTGTATAGACTATTGTAAATTAAATCAGGTAACCATAAAGAACAAGTATGCACTAACTAGAATTGATGACTTGTTTGATCAACTTAGAGGATCCCGATTCTACTCTAAGCTTGATCTGAGGTTAGATTATCATCAGTTGATAGTACGAGAAAAGGATATATCCAAGACTACTTTTCACACCAAGTATAGACATTATAAGTTCATAGTGATGTTGTTTGGACTCACGAATGCACTAGCAACATTTATGGACTTGATGAATTGAGTATTCCATTAATATCAGGATCGTTTTGTAGTCGTCTTTATTGATGATATTCTTGTCTACTCAGCAATAGAGGATGATCATCGCGAACATTTGAGTATATTTTTTTAGCACTCTTCAAGAACACAAGTTGTACACTAAGTTGAGTAAATGCGAATTTTGGATGAAGGAGGCAAACTTTTTGGAATATATAGTCTCCTAAGAAGGTATAAGTGTGGACAACTAGAAGGTTGAAGCCGTGTCTAGGTGGGAGCAACCAAAGAATATTTATGAGATATGGAGTTTTCTTGACTTGGTTGGATATTATTGCCACTTTGTGCAAGATTTCTCCAAAATAGCTTGATTGATTACATGTCTAACAAGGAAAGATATGAAGGTTGAATGGGACAAAACATACAAGCAAGCTTTTCAAGAGTTGCAAAAACAATTGACTACTGCTCCTATACTCGTTATTCTTGAACAGTAACAAGGTTACACTATTTATTGTAATGCCTCAAAGGAAAGGTTAGGTAAAGTTTTCATACAATTGGGTAAGATGGTTGCCCATGTTTCTTATCAATTAAAGGAATATTAGAAGAACTACCCGATGCACTATCTGGATTTAGCAATAGTAGTGTTTACACTTAAGTGTTGGAGATACTATTCATATGGTGAAAAGTCTGAGGTATTCTTTGATCATAAGAGCTTGAAGTATGTATTTACACAAAGGGATATGAACTAATGACAGAGACGTTGGGTGGAATACGTAAAAGATTATGACTTTACATTTGAATACCATCCTGACAAAACAAATGTGGTAACAAATGCACTTAGTCGAAAAAGACCATGCTACTCTTGGAAGTGTGGCAATTCATGAGTAGAAATTGTTAAGCTACCTTAGCGAGTTTAACATGTTCATCGAAGAAGGAAACAACAGTGGACTGACTTTGTATTCTTTTGGAATACTATCAAAGTTATATTGACAGATTGTGGAGGCATAACAAGGTAATGCTATATGCATGGACTATAGTGTGAAGTTATTGAAAAGTGGTCAATGGGTAAAAACGAAGAACTCAGGTATAAGGATCAGTTATATGTTCCAGGTGGAATCTGACAGGAAACATTGAAGGAGTTTCACTGTTCGTAGTTTGTGGTGCATCCTTGCGAGGTTAAGACTGTAGTGGTAGGTAAGCATGAAAATGGTCATTGCTATGTTTGTAAGAAAATTTCTAACTTGTCAACAAGTCAAATGCAAACATCAAAAGCCTGGAGGATTGTTAGAACTACTCTCAATCCCCCAATGGAAATGTGAGAATATATCGATGGATTTTATAATGGGTTTTTCAAGACCACCTAGAGGACGTGATGTTATTTGGGTAATTGTAGATCAGTTGACCAAATATACACATTTCTTACCTATACGGAGTACAGATTTGGTAGATACTTTGAGTCAACTATATATTAACACTATAGTAAGGTTACATGGAGCACTTCTCTCGATAGTTTCTGATCGGGATGCACGGTTTATATCAAGGTTTTGGCAAAGTCTACAGAAAAGATTCGGTACTAAGTGCTTAATGAGTACGACTTTTAACCTACAAATGGATGGGCAGTCTGAGTGAAAAATACAAAATTTGGAGGACAGGTTAAAAGCCTATGTCTTGGACTTTCATGGAAGTTGGGAGAAAATTTTGCTGCTAGTGGAGTTTGCGTATAATAATAGCTACCAGTCAAGTATAGGCATGGCACCATCCGATGCACTGTATGGAAGCCATATAGGTCACTAGTATTCTAGACAGGAGCTAGAGAAAGAATAGAAATTGGACCAAGCCTACTTCAAAAAATCACATAGCAAATTAAGATGATATGACAATGGCTTGTAGCAACTCAAAGTCAACAAAAGAGTTATACTGATAAGAGGAGTAGACCTCTGTCATTTGAAGAAGGGGATCATATGTTCTAAAAAAATATCCCTTTGAAAGACATTTCAAGGTTTGAGAGAAGAAATAAGTTGTCCCGTTCCTATATTGGACCTTTTGACATCACTAAATGTATTGAAAAAGTGGGTTAGAAGTTAGTTCTGCTACCAGAATTGGGTAATGTACACAACATGTTTCATGTTTCGATGTTAAGGAAGTATGAACCCGATCATTCGCATGTGTTAAAATGGTCAAAGCTGGGAATAGAACTTGATGAAACTCTTATGATAAAACTAGGGGAGATACTAGAAACTCGAGAATAAGTTTTGAGGAGCAAAACTATATCACTAGTAAAGGTTCGTTGGCAACTCTGAAGCGACTTGGGAGTATAAGGTGGAGATGCATGATAAATACACAAAGCTTTTTGAAAATTAAAGGTAATAAATTTACATGTAATACTTACCCGCTTAGTATAAGCAGGTACTAGTTTATGCATTTTCAAGGACGCAAAATTTTAAGGATGGTATATTGTAATGGCCTATGTGTTTATGTTATATGTAGCGGACTGAATCGGGTAAAATTAGAAATCTATGGGAAGGTGTTATAAATTTAGAATCAATGGGGAAAAAGTGAAAATCTTGCAAAATATGTATAACAGATGATCTTCACGATATGTATTTCTCTTTACGATGGCAGCTGTAACAGCCGGCAGCCACTCCTACTCCCCCTCCTCTCATACTTGTATATATACACATTAATACAGACACACACACAACATATACAAGTATTTGTGTGTGTGTGTGTGTGTATACTGATTTTGTACCAGTGGGGAAAAAGCTGTGAAGACTCCAAATCAAGTGCAGAAGAAGCTTCTATATGTATGCTAGGACCAGAATTAACTCACAGCTTCATCTCTTCAATTAGATCTGTACATCAACTAGATAATAATAATAATAATAATAATAATAATAATAATAATTTTAAAATAAAAAAGCACAGCTAGTGGTAATACTGTAGTACTAAACTGAATAATTAAATTTAGAAATAATTGGACCAATTAAGCTTTTCTTCTTCTTCTTCTTCTTCTTTGCTAGCTCTGTTCCTCTCTCATGGCTTTATCTGCACCCACTCATAACGGCCTTCTAACGGCAGCTCCTTGTTGATGTCAAAGTTATACCTGCAAAAGGCATAAATTCAGTAACGGAGTTAAAGATTGGCGAAAATAAGAGCCGAAAATTGGTTTATAATTACATACAATTATGTCACAAAATGAACTAATAAATGGGTGAATTTACCATTTAGGAGCTGAACTAAGATTATGATATGGATCTTTGAAAAAGTAAATTACATATGCGTGATTTAGGGGCTTAAAATTGGGTTTGTATTTTGCATAAGCTGCTATAAAAAAAATTCTTAGAAAATGAATTACAAATAGGTGAATTTAGGAATTGAATTGAGACAATGAAATAGATCTTCGGAAAACGAAATTATAAATGGGTGATTGAGCGCTGAAATTGGATTTATAATATAACCAAGCCGCTATAAATAATAAATAAATAAATTTCTGAAAGATGAATTACATTTCAATTTACTAATGGGTGAATTTAGGTCGCTGAATTAAGAAAATAACAAGCTCTTAGAGCTGAATTAGGCTTAATTTTGAGGAAAGAGCTACAGCTAAATTATAGGAAATTGAAATTACGAAATTGGGAATTTAGATCTGAATGAGGCCTAATTTTGCAAAAATAATGAGCTATAAATAAATTCCTGGGAAATTGAAAATTTACTTGTCTTTAAATTTCTCGTGGATCTGTTTTTCTGCAGCTGAAAAAAACTCTTCGAGCTCTGCTTCGGATGGCATTTTCTCCCCCGCCGGTGATTTGGCCTCCGGCCGCACCCTCGCCGTCGACTCCATCTCGCCGGATTCCGCCGTCTTCTCTCCCCTGAAAAAAGTAATTAGAATTTGAAGTGTAAATGTAGAGATATTTATAAAGGAGATTTACATATATATGGAGAGAGAGAGAGAGAGACCGTTTTAGAAACGCTTACGTTTGAAATTCGAAAACAAAAATCTGAAAGTTTTGAAAATTAAATGAACCTTGCGGAGCGATTTATTTCGTTGCAGCCGGTGCCACACGTCGAATTCTCATCCTGCAAAAGCGAAAAATAAATTATTATTAAATAATTAAAAAGTAATTAAGGCTCTGAAATCCAAATCATTACCCATTTTTTCTTCTTAACATTTCATGAGAGAGAGAGAGAGAGAGAGAGAGAGAGAGAGAGAGAGTAACTTGATCAGCTTTAATTACCCCCATATCACTCTTAGGCTCTAATTTCTAAACTAGTCCGTATTCTAAATCTTAGAAATTAATCATAGCAAAATCTTTTTCAATTCTATCTCTAATTTTATATCATCTCAAATCTTTAATTTTTCATATCTTAGTTAATAATTTTGAGTTCCAGAAATATAGATAAAAATTCAAAAAAATTGATTTGAATAGTCTCTACCTCGACACCAGCAAATTTCGTGATCTCCTTGGTGAGACCACTCGACTGAGTCGACTCGCTACTCGAGCAACACGTCACCCGTGCCGGAGAAACAGAATTCTCCGGCGAATAACGGAGCTTCCGCCTCTTCGACGGCCTATCCGCCATGGCCATAACCGTAATTTCCCCAATTTTCTGTTTTTCTCTCTCTAGAAACTGAGCTCGTGAATTGTGCCAACGGAGGGGATGTGAATTGTTCTTTACTGGTATTGTTAGTTAGTTATAGAGAGGGAGTAAGAGAGAGTGGGGGACTGGATGGGATTGAGATGAACGGTTGAGATTAAAGGCGTTCTATAGTTGCTCCGTTGGGGCTGTGGTCCTCAACGCCGTTTGGAAATGACGGGACTTTCGTTGGGTGTAACGGGACTCTTGACGGCGCCGTTATTATTGTTTCTGTATATGGCTCTGCAAGAGTGACTGCCAAGTGGTGCAACGACACGTGGAAAAAATCCTGCCTTTGCTTTTTTTAGCCTGGGAAGTTGGCTGATCTTGGGCCGTTGAATTAAAATTAGGGGTGAGATTATCACATTTGAAATTAAAATTTTCTGAACAAAATTTAAATAATTTTAGTCCACAGGTTGATTTTAATCCTATTGTCCGGAATGTTTGGCCATTGGCTTCCTAACGGTCCATTCTTGCTCAACTACTAAATCTGGTGTATTGTTAACCGTAGCACCGACAATTATTTTACGCTTACTAATAATTATATCATCATCTAAGTCTTAAAATTTTAATATATTAGGATCGGTTAAATAGAATGATAACAAGATAGCTAGTTGAATTATTAACACAAATTTATATACACCACTCATTTCTATCTAAAACAACTTAATTATCTATTTCTATTTTCTATAATGCACATATCATTTTCTATCATTTTTATTCACGTAGTTAAAAGTTTATCATCACTCTACTCATTGTTCATAATTCAAGATTCATATACTTTCTAACAAATGCATTGAGAAGTTTTCTTCTTATATACCTAAACTATCTTAAACGATTGTTTTCATCTCATCCCCAGTTGGAGTTACTCATAATATTTCTCTCATCTTTTCATTCTTAATTATATATTTTCTAGTCTTTTCGTACATCTATATCAATATACACATCTTTAATATATTCATATTATATTCATCTTCATCCCTAATTATGTGCATTTTATTTTCTAGTAGCTTAACACCTAGTCCCATATAATAAAATTGTATTTCCATAGTTCTAGTTTTTATTTATACTATCTATGATGTTATCAACAATTAAAGCCACTCAAAATATTTCTCCCATCTTTTCATTCCTAATTTTATATTTTCTAGTCTTTCTGGACAACTATATCAGCATATGCATCTCTAATACATTCATATTATATTCATCTCCATCCTTAATTATGTTCATCTTGTTTTCTAGTAGTTCAACACCCAGTCACATATAATAAAATTGTATCTCCATGGTCCTAGTTTTTATTTATACTCTTTCTGATCTTATCAATTAAAACTATATCATAAGCAAATAAAATATAATACGACATTTCGTTTTGGATGTGTTTAGTCAGCTTGTCAATTACTATTACAAATAGGAAAGGGCTTAATGCTAACTGTTGATGCAAATCTATTATAATAAGAAAGTTAGACGACATGCCAACACACATTTTGACATTGGTAGTTAACCCTCATACATATCCTTGATTACATTTATATATTTAGTAGGGTTCAATTTCTTTATCAAAACACACCAAAGTATTTATCTAGGAATTCTATCATAAATTTTCTCCAAATCAATAAAACCATATTATAGATATTTCTTTCCCGCTCTAAATCTCTCCATCAACTATCTAAGTAAATAAATTGCTTCTGTAGTCAATCTTCAAGTATAAACCCAAACTAATCTTCCAAAATCGTAATTTTTTGCCTTAGCATATACTCAATTATTGTCTCTCGGAGCTTCATGGTATGAATCATGAGTTTAATACTCTGATAATTTGAACAGTTTTGTATATCGCCCTTATTTTTATATGAAGTTACTAAAGTACTCTTTCTCCTAAATAAGGATGTCATCTTGTACCACTGCTTTATTCATCGTCATTATTCTTAAAGTCTATTTAACCTTGTAGTCTTTAATTCTTTGCATAAAGTTGAGGTTATCCTCCTCCTAAGAAATAATAATATTACCTAGATAACTCGACTAATCACCATTAAAGAGTTTATCCAAATAATATTACTATCATTATTTAATCTCATCATCTTTTACCAAAACCTTATCATTCTCACTCTTTATGCATGTCACACCATTCAAATCCTTACTCCTCTCATCTTTCAATCTTGCAATTCTATATAACTCATTTTTTCCTTCTT
>MKEJ01093686.1:0-20061 GCA_001753735.1 Embelia ribes
TGTCGATTGTAGGTGAGGCGAGCAAAAGCCTCAAAACCTTCTAGAGAAACTAGTTCCACCTTTCTATTTGACTCATAATTGGAGTCATTATCGAATTGGCATGGCATTATTTAATATTCCAGCATTTATTTGTAGGCATATGTACTTACTTTTATTTCCATAAACATGTACATATTTATTTTATGCAAGCATGTAGTATACATTTCTATACAACATAATCTTATACTTACATCATTAATTGGCCATCTAACTTATATTTTTCTTTTGGATATTTTTAATCATATTTGCATTGCAGATGTGGAGGCTAGTTCAAGTCATACTCAATAGGGCATGGACTACGAAAGTTTCATTTTTGACTTAGAAAGAGTCGTCTCAATGTCATTTATTCATTTTGTAGAGTCTAGTCATTATGTATCAGTACATTTATTTTTGTCGAGCCTTTAAATTGAGACTTTCTTTTGTGCAGTATTGGTACTGGATTTCCTATTTTTTCTTTTCAGGCATTTAATATACATAATATGGTTGTGGATTGCAGTTGCCACATTTTGAATACTGTAGCTATTATTGATCACGCGATGTATATATTCATTTTTGATTTATTGTTAGGCTCGATGGGAATATGGGTTAGCTATTACGTATTTATTTTCATATTCCATTTGGTTATTATGTTTCTTATTTCTATTATTTTTTTCACATACTCGTGTTTCAGGATTTATAGGATTTCGGGGGCATAACAGGTTAGTATCAGAGTTAACTGGGTTTTATAAACGTCAGTGGCTTGCCGGTAGGGTCTATCATTGGTTCGAGAGCGAGTGAGCAAGTCATAGGACTTGTGTAGCAATTGTCTGTTGTTTGACTAATGATTGTTAAGTTTTAAGCTAAGTACATTGCATTCTTTCATTCATTCTCTTATCCAACTGTGTCTTACATCTTTCTTCGTTTCTTCCATATGATGTGAAAATTGATTGCTCGAGGTAAAGGACGTGGACGTAGAGGTTGTAGGGAAGATACGACTTGAGGTAGAGGTAGAGGTTTTAGAAGAAGAGAGGGAGTAACTATTAAGGATGAGACGTATCCTATATGCACTCAGGCTCAAATGATGGCAGATTTAGATGAAGATGAGAATATTAAGTGTCTTAAGGAGACTTCAGATGAGGAAAGTATAGAGGCACAAGGGGAAGAGGTTTACAGACCTCAAACACAAATTATGCCTCGTACTCATTCTCAACTGGGTGTGGGAAAAAATGTTCAAATGAATTTTGCACCACCACCGGGATTGGTAATATGGAAGGCTTTCAATCCCTGAAATTTTTCAACATGTTCTGGGCATTGGAGGAGCCTTTAATCAGATGGCACAAAATCCAAGAGAGAGTAGAGAAACTCAAGCTTTCTAGGCTTAAAAGTAATTTTGTATGATAGATCCACCTATGCTTCGGGGAGACGACGAGGCCATCTTAGTAGAGGAATGGATCATGGAAGTCGAGAGGATATTCCAAAGCCTCTAAATATTCAATAATCATATAAGAATGGTAACGGAACCATTCTACCTAAAAAGGAAAGTGGCTCACTTGTGGAGAAGCCAAAAAGAGGTGAACGGACTTAAGGGTATTACGTGGACAACTTTTCAAGAACTCTTTCTCGAAGAATTCTTTCCGGAAATGATTTGAGAGCAAAAGCATGATGAATTCGTTGACCTTATTCATGGGAATTCTAGCATCCTTGATTACCAATTTTGCCTTTACAGATCTTTCAAGGTATGCAACCGAGATGGTATCAATGGAGAAATTGCAAAGTTGTCATTTTAAGAATGGTTTGAGGCCTTCCATTCAAACACACATTATGTCGGGGCTACACGAAACTTTCAAAAGGTGTGTTGGGGCAATGGAAGTGGAGTATAGTTTGATTAACAAACAACAACGAAAGGAAGTTTCGCATTCTTCTCGATCTTTAGGATCACATTTGGTGTAAGTTTCATGGTCAACTTCGGGTAATCGTAATGGGACCAATTCGAGTGGCAGTATTGATGGGAGTAGCAATGGTAGCAAGAGGAAGAGGAATCGAGAGACCTTTTCTTCTTCATCTCATGGACGACCTTTTTTAGGTCGTGTTACTTCTTCAGAGCCTTCGGTACAGAATAGAGTGTGCTACAATTATGGCCGTCGGGGTCATCTTGCTTGGGATTGCATACAAGGATGCAATTATTGTGGTTGTCAAGGTTATTCCACTCAAGATTGTAAGCAATTTCATGTATGTATCTTTGTGGTACCGAGGGGCCTTATGCCCCCAGGCTTTCTGTCGGGCACGCGGCAACAAAGGTCATATGAGGTCAAGATGTCTGGAGAGCTTTCTTTTACCAGTTGGCCCTAGTGGCCATCAGCAATCATCATCCTCAGAGGTAGCTCTGCATGCATCTCATAACGTACTCTTGTCGTCAGCTCGTCAGAGTTCTGGTTTGTCTTGTAGAGGTTATCAGAGTGGTACTCGTAGGGGATTTCAGCAGGGTCAATCATCACAGGCCCGTGCTTTCGCGATGCGTCAGGCATCGGAGGGTATTGAGCCTTTGGTTTTTATAGGTACATTGCCTTTCCTTTCTACACAGGCATACACATTGTTTGACACGGGAGGTTTGCGTTCATTTATTGCATCTCGTTTTGTTAGAATGCTTGAATTGTTGGTATCTCGTTTAGACAAGCCTAATCTTGTAGATACTCTGGGAGGTGATATTATCCTTATATTTTTGTGTTTTTTTTAATATATATTTTGTGGGTTATTACACACTAGAAATTGTTATAAAAATGTCCCAAAAAATAAACTTCAAAATTCTTTTTATAGGTTTTAAAAATTTTTGTATACTATACTTTTTTTATATTATTTTTTAGAATTTTTATAGATTTTTGTGGGTTATTACAAACGTGAATTTTGGATATAAGTACAGAATATAATTTTTGAAACTTATGATTTAGAAATTGGTAGATTTTTGTGGGCTATAATGACGTGTTTGGATATATTTTTGCAATTCTTATTCAAAATGAAATTTATGTCCAAATAATTTTATTTTCAAGGAATTTGTTTTAGTAATTTTATTTATTTTTATTGCCTACTACACACATAAATTTGCATATATATCTCCAAAAAACTAATTTATAAAAATTGTTTTTAGCATTTTTATAGATTTTTTTGGACTATAACACATGTTTTATAAGAATTTTTGGCAATTCTCATTTTGAATGAGATTTATGTATAAATAACTTCATTTTTTAGAAATTATGTTTTACAGTTTGTATAATTTTTTGCGGGGAATAACACACCTAAATTTAAATTATATATCCAAAAACTTAAATTTGGAATCTTATTTTTCAGAGTTCTTTCAGATTCTTGTGGGCTATAAGACATGTTTTCGAGATATTTTGGGAATTCTCATTTAAAATATATATATATATATATGTCCTAAAAAACTTATTTTCTATAAATTATTTTTTAGGCTTTTTAAAATATTTTTTGATCTATAACATACATAAATTTGAGATATTTAAACAAAAAATAATTTTTATATTTTTTTAAAAAAGATTATATATTTTGTTGGCTATATCATACGTTTCTAGAAATTTTTCGTCATTCCTCATTCGGATTGAAATTTTTTACCACACTTTACGTTCTAAAAATTAGTTTTTAGAATATTTAAAGATTTTGTGATCTATTGCAAACATAAATTTTCCAAAATGAGGTTATTTATACATAAATCTCTAAAAGTATATAAATATTCTAAAAACAAATTTCTAGAAAATAATGTTTCAAAATTAATTTTTTGGACATATATGTCAAATTTATGTGTATAATAGCCCAAAAAGTCTATAAATGTTCTAAAAACAAATTTCTAGAAAATAAAGTTGTTTGGAAAAAAATTTCAATCAGAATGAAAATTGGCAAAAGAATCTCTAAAAACGTATGATATAGCCTAAAAAATCCATATATGTTTAAAAAAAAATTTGATAAATTAGTTTTCTTTGCGTATCTCACAAATTTAAGTGTGTTGTAGCTCAAAAAATATTTACAGACTCTAAAAAATAATTTCTAGAATTGAGGAAAAATTATCAAACCATTTTAAAGTTTAGAAGACGAACTAAAAGAAGAGATGGGCTTTGTTTCATTGAAAAATGAACGCCTTTTCCATGACCAAAAATTAGCTTTAGGTGGCATCAACATTTTAAACTCCATAACCAGGACTTTTTGCAATAACAAGACAGTAAAATTAATGTTGCAGGACTCGTTACACGTTCAACCAAATCCGAGTTTAAAACCTATGGCGAAAGTGATTCAAGAAAGAACAAAACTAAGTAGCCAGGGAGGGTAGAGTATCAGTTGCATAAAAACACAATGCAGCTTATCGACAAGTTGGAGAATTAAAAACTAATTCTCCAACTTTTCCAAGCATACATACAGAACAGAAAAACCAATACAAACCATGGAGCATCTATCAAGAAGCAAGCAAGCTTTCCAAATAAAATACAATCACAAACTATTCAACCAAAAAAAAAGGGATAGATTAACCATGACGTAACAGAAAACAATAGAGCTAGCAGCTGCAAGATTACTACAATAAAGCAAAACCATTAGATAATCATAACAGAAGACAGGCATAGAAAGAAGCTACGTGCTGCTCCTGAATGAGCACTTTCTTGCTGCAAGGTGTTTGTTTGGTGGCATGGATAGGGATTGGCATGCAAACTTATCAAAATCGACTTGTTTTTACGTTTTCTATATGATGCTCGACTCCTAAAAGCAAGCTTCAGAGGATGCAAAATGTCACATTTACGTATTCTTTGGAGTTGTACCTGCTTTTGACTTCTGGTGGACTTGGTATCTTAGGGATTGTTTGGTTCTCTAGACATTGTCAAACAAATTTGTGAATTCAGAGCTGGCTGTTTTCAAGAAGCATGGCACCAACAATCAACTTCCATAGTTAATCAAACAAAACCAATCTCAATTGGTATTTCATCTGCCAGCAGTAATGTACCATCTTATTACGGATGCTAGAGCTGGCAATTTCGGCCAGCCCGATGGCCTCACCCGAATGGCCCGCAATTTAGGCCGAGCCGGGCTCCTAAAATATGAGCCCGAAAAAATCAGAGCCTGTTTGGCCCGGCCCGATGAACCCGATACTGGCCTGTTTCTTAGGCTAGGCTGGGCTAGTAAATAGACAGCCCGCATCAAAATCGACCCGGCCCGGCCCGTTTCTTCACTCTGGCCCGGACCGGGCTGGGCGGCCCGAATTGCCACCTCTAACGGATGCATATTGATGAGTGTACCTGGATTACATATATGCCATGTTGTACATTACAATTAAGCATCGGAACCCTTATGAACTAAATACAAGCACCATCATAGGAATTAATAGTACAAGAGAATGTTGTAGCACCATGAAATGAATTAGCACAATAAGTTCAATCTCAACTAAGCTTTCAATTACGAATAAAAGAAAAATATAGTACCAGATACAACCTATTAGGCTTTCATTTGCCAATATTCAAACAAAAATTGATTACATGTGTCTTATTATACATTGTAAAAAAGCGTTTAGAAGTTCAAGAACTAAATACGAGCAGCACCACAGACCAATGCTTGAAGGCCAATTATCCCTGCCATATACAGAGAATTAACAACTAGCAGTAAACAGAGGCAACGGATTGACCTAATTATAGTGAATCTCGTGCAAGAAATTAAGTCAAGTTTCTGTGTAATTCCAAATTTAGATTAGAGGAGAATGATATGAAATAGCAGCAAATAGAAAGAAGAAAGAATAACTTCATTACCGCATCCAACTCTTCCACCAGCATTTCCTGTTGTCTTGCTAAGTTCATGGCCACCTGTTTCTTCAAAACTTGTATATAGTTAGACGAAACCAAAGCAACAGTTCTGCTTAATAGTCTAAAACACAGGATCACATCCCTAAATATGTACAACGGAACTGATCCAATTATTACATTAACATCTAAATCTCATCCAAATCATATAGTGTTCCAAAAACGGAAGGAAAACTTCTTCTCATCTATACTTAAGTGCTAACCTAAGGGCTAAAGTCTGAAGACAACACAATTACAGACCCCACAATAATATCATCTAGGGCCTACATAAATCCGAAAGAAGCAAAGGTAATAAGTTTGTATAAGGCCATTCACACCAGTTTCTCTTAACATATTCCCTATTAAAAAAAAAAAGGTGTTGACCTTTATTTTGCAGAATCTTTATTTATGACGCTCTGCATAGATTACCTATTAAGTTCCCCGCAACATAAAAAAATTACCCTTTTATCGTTCCACTGTCTTTAATTAAAGTTTATTTATGCCACTGCATATACTTTCATATACACGGATACATATAATTGCAACTATAATTTTTTTCAAATTACATAGGAAAAAAAATATTTTTATTCATTAGCACTAATATTAAATTTTTAATTTAAACTTTTACAATATAAACGAGAAAAAATCAAATTGCATGTGTATAATTTTTATCTAATGTGCACCTATACCCATTCATTTTTCACCAATAAATTAACATTGATTAATGATTTTACCTGTTGCAAGGAAGGAAGGATTCTTTAGTACTAGTTTTTTGAAATGTTTAATACATCAACATAAAACGTAAAGGAATGGGAGAAATTGTGACCAACTTTAGTAAACGTGGGGAGAGAATGAAGGAGGAGTGAGAATAAACTCTAGGCAATGATAATCGGTTCTCTAAATTTAGAGAACCATATTGCCTATTACCTATTTTAGAGAATATCTAGGTTATCTGATGCATCCCACAAAATGCCTATTATTTAGCGGTTGGTTGCCTAAAAATAGAGAAAGAATTCATTTTACAGACTTTGATGCAAACGTTCTAACCATACTTGCTAAATGATGAGAGAATAATACATAACCAAATTTAAGAATCATAAAAGCAGTACCTTTCCCTAAATCATCAGTGTCAGCATGCACAACAACTGCTCTTCCTAGTATGGAATTCGGGCCACTCAGCGGAATCTACACCAGTTTGTACAAAGAATTAATATAGCCGTGTGTAAATCTTCAATGCTATTATAGCAGCTCGGAAAGCTTACATATCGTAACGATGAAAGGTAAATAGTTTTTAACTTCCTCCATCTCCACACAACAATCAGACCAAATGGAAACCTCACTTTCTTTCTTTCTTTCTTTCTTTCTTTCTTTCTTTCTAGAAGAAATTAAAAAACTAATATACCTGTGCATCAGTAATTGAGACCTCAGCAACTCCTAAAACAAAGAACAGTTTGTTGAAAAGTGGTTGTGTAAGAGGAAAAGAATGTGAAGGAGTAAGCAACTCGTCCAAGTGATAAAAGTAATTACCATCTGGTCCAGCAGCAATGTTGCCCAAATCTCCGGCATGACGGTCTGTATCGGTGGGGGAACCGTGATCTTTCTTGTGTGGATTGAAATGAGGTCCTGTAAATGTAATAACGTGTATCCCGTACATGAATATTGATTCTAAATCAAACACTAGTCCAATTGTGCAAATTATTACTTCTATAAGTTGTGCAAATGATAGCCTTTCTCAGCTTAAATTGCTCTAATTGAAGTTGGGTATGGAAGAAATCCCTCATAAGTGTATCAATACCATAAACAGAACATAGTATTATTATTATTATTATTATTATATGTATTATATGTATGAGTTGAAAGCAAAAGCAAAGAGGGAGGGAGGGAGGGAGTGTTGACCAGTGGAAATGCAGCCGTTGGTGGTATCACCAAGAGAGTGAATATGGAACCCATGAAGGCCTGGACTCAGTCCTGATATTTTCCCTCTTATATGGGTTGCTCCTGTTACTTGGTAAATAATTATATATAATTCAATAACAAAAATGAAGAAATTATTATAATTACACACACACACACACACTGGGAGCGAGAGAGGCGAAAGGGAGTATTTTTTTTGATAGGGAGAGAGAGAGAGAGAGAGAGATACCTTTGGAGTCCTGAATGAAATGGAGAGTGCCAGTAAGATTAGGGTCGGAGCCACCGGAGATGACTGCTACCGCTTTCACCGTTGGAGTGGTTATAGGCATCATCCCTCTTTCTTTATCTTCTTCTCTCTCTTCCACTACACCTAACCTCCTCACACAAGTGGAAATATATATATTTATATGGAAAAATCTCATTTTAAATACTAGTATGATTTTTCTTAATTCATAGCTGTTTTGTTGCTTATAATCTAAAATAAAATATACTTTCACATCATTATCTTTCACTGATTTTTTTTTTTTTTTGAAAAAAATAAAATAAAATATATAGAGAGAGAGAGAGGGAGACTGAAATTGAAATTTTTCTATTAGTTGATGCCCATTTTCAACTTAACAGCACTTAAAAAATATTAGCAATCAAAATAAATTTTTAAGTCAAACCTCTCTTCGAATAATATTTTATGTAAAACTTAAAAATTATATGTATTATTGTCGTGATAAACTTAAAAAATAACTCAAAATTATCAATTTTCAAAAATAAACTTGGTTTTGGAGAAACTTTGTTTTGAATTATATATATATTTATAGTGAGACCAAACATTTTGAGCAAATATACTTAATAAGTACAAATCAACTGATCCTATGGCACTAATACTAATATCCTATGGATATTAGCGTGGTCTGAAAAATTAAGGATTGGAACTTGATGAGATGAGACTTATTGAATACTTATAAGAGCGATGGATGTGTGGATCCAAACATTTTTTATGAGGCGGTTGGAGTAATCGTCATGAAAATGTTGGGTATAATAATCTAGGGATGATAGTGAGGTAGGCCTGTGAGTGGGCATAAACTATTTGCGAGATCAATCGGTTATTAACCCACCCCTCATTTTTAGAATCACCCAACTTGCAAGCTTAGTTAGTGCACAATCAATCACCCAAACAGATCCTTAAGGACCCATTCTCGTGAGGATCTAGCCACTCTTGAGAAAGATTATGAAGAAGTTGGGGGCTGAAGGTGATGATGACAATGAAGGGGTTGTTTACTATGGGGATTTGTCCCTATCACATTAACAATCTATGAGTACAAATCAAATGTGAGGAAATTATCACATTGGACAAATGGATTACAGTACAAAACTACAGCTAACTTGTGAGGAGGATATTATTATCAGCTTAATATACTGGTTTATGTTTGGTTGATGTGTACGAGATAGATAGCAAGGATTTGGCTTCATCATAGCATTGTAATTTTCATCAGAATGAAGATGTTTGTAAGAAGCATCCTCCGTTGCAATGATTTTGATTAGATGATTAAAAACACTCGGCCATTGGTTCATGAATCAAAGGCTAGGACCAGGTTCTGCGAAAGCATAGACTACTCTGGCAGCACAACAGGGTTTAAAAAGCTTCTCAGACTCCATACTTACCAACCAAAACTTGGTAGCAGATTAGATACAAAGACTAAAGATGAAAAGCATGCAAGAACCAACAATAGGAGGCAAGCTTGAAGTGACTATATCAATGATAGTCATAAAGTTAATAACAGCCTACTTCGAAATAGTAAAGAAACTATAAATAAATAATGCCTGAATACTGAACGCAGAAGACCTGCAATTTCTAAAGTACACACTGAACTTGAAATGCCTAAAATCACATGAAAGGAATAAGAAAAGAAAATTTTTTTTAAATGTTCAAATAGAGGATATATTTTACATGTGAGCGAGCAAGAGTTCACGCAGTAAGGGATCTGGGTGTAATAAGATTGTTATATGAATGCCATACAATATGTTTCTGTGTTGGTAATATTGGGGGAAACATTACACTCTGAACTTGGAAAGTTTCCAGGTTACTATGCTTAGAACTATGTCACTCCAATTTAGATTGTATGTATGCATGTGTATGTACTTCAT
Organism: Embelia ribes; assembly: GCA_001753735.1. Taxonomy (NCBI): domain Eukaryota; kingdom Viridiplantae; phylum Streptophyta; class Magnoliopsida; order Ericales; family Primulaceae; genus Embelia; species Embelia ribes. The sequence goes on from MKEJ01093686.1 coordinate 9,894, forward strand.
TGAGAGAGTGTGGCAAGATTGAAGCTTGTAAAGAACTTCTAGCAACATGCAACTTTTTGTTTACATATTCACAGCAGCCTGAACAACAGACTATTTTAGGGTGCAAACTGAGAAGTTGTTTACTATGTTGACCTTCCAACCAATTCGAAACCACATGGTAGCTTTGCTCTTTCTGCTTTTCCGATGAGCCAGGGAAAAAAAAAAAAGACTTGCCATAACAACAGAAAAATTTATATTTGATTCAGCGGAACATTAATGAACACAAAGGGGGAAGATCCCAAAAAGCCTCACTGGAATCATTATGAGTTTCCATATACTCGTGCACCCCATTTATTGCATAAAGTGAAGCAGATATCTTTCTTTCCACTTTCATCCAATCAAATTCTGATATTTCTGTGGGGTTCCTTGGCAAATCCACCAGTTCCTGCTGGAATGGAAATCGATCAAATCCGTCTCCAAAACCACTCTCCCATGATTTCTCTGTTTGACAAGAACCCCCCAACTCAAACTCATCGCCACAGTCACTCAAGTCAGGCTTGTATGCATCATCAAACAACTGTCTTTCTATTGTTTTCTCAGTGCTTACAGATGCAACTTCACCATTGCTAGTACTTGAAATACTACTGCTGATTGCGGAGGCAGAGGATGAAGATGATTTAGCACAAGTCTGTTTTATATTATTATTATGATTATTAGCATCACCCTTTCTGCTATTGAGGAGATTTCTAATCCTCGAAGCAAGAGGGGAATTAGCAGAGACTTGAGTGATGAAATTGGTTCGAGTGTTTGAACCCCGAAGAAGGCAAGCGGCCTCATCGTAAGCTCTTGCAGCTTCTTCAGCAGTCTCGAAAGTGCCGAGCCACATTCTGATCTTCTGTGTCGTGTCTTTAATCTCAGCCACCCATCTCCCAGAAGGCCTTTGCCTCACCCCTATTAACTTATTCTTATTTGCACCATTCCTACCCTTGAATTTACTCCCTTTGGAAATTGGGATCACCCCTTTTTGGTTTTGGAACTGAATTTCCATTTTGGAAGCTTTGGTTCAAGAGAAATGTGTTTCGTGAATGAATAAAGATAAGAGAGGTTTTTAGATGATTGATCATACAAAGAAAGAAGTGCTATAGCTCTTTCTTCTTGATTTTAAAAAGAAAAGGAGGTCGTCGTTTACAAGTCACTGTTTTCTGTTCGTGAATGGGTTATACATACACATAGATTAGAATAGAATAGAATTGTGGGTGGAGTTTACTATGACCAAGTTGGGTTCATATTTGCTGTTTGCTTGTGTTTGTCTGTATAGCATCCTTGTGTGTGTTTTTGTTTTACTTTCCTTCTTTTCTTTTTTTTATTTCTTGAGAAAGTCCTTTTCAAGGAAGACTTGGCCTACTATTGTGTTTGATGCAGTATATGCTGGGGGGTTGAATTAATATGAAAGAAATGACTGATTTGCCCTGTGATCGCCTAACGACAATGGGTTAATAGCTGCTTGGCTTGCTTTATACATGCATCTTATCTTTCAATTGTAACGGCAATGGAAATGGGAAAGCTAATATTTGTTGAGGAAAAGAAACAGAAAAATTCCATATCAATGTCTGTCTGTCTGTCTGTCTGTCTATGTTATAAATGGTTAATTAGAGATTATATATATATTCTCCAATAAGCCGAAACAAACATACATAACTATGCTAAGCCGCCTAAGGATGAGCTTGAATCTGCCGTTGGTTGGCGATTATTATGTGCTACTATTTTTTTTTTTCCTTTGCCAGTACCCAATAAAGGTCATCTGACCATAAAATTACTACTCAAGAGTTGCGATCCTGTGATGTTACATTACATGCACTGTTTTGAATACGGCTTTTTACAACAGTAGGTGCATGAACAAACACCATATTTTCAGGTGTAAATGAATCCGAATTTTCCCTCAATCTATCTAGATAACTAAATATAAACAAAATCATATTTCTAAATCAAATACTCTCTCGTGTGTTAAAAGTAGTAGTAAATTGCAGTAAAAGCAAAGGATTTAGTCATTGTCTCAGCCCCAATCTAACCACAGGTCAAAGATTGAGACAATATGACTGCGAGAGCGTCTTCCCACTTGGAGACCATGGAATAATCATCTACATAAAAACAAAGGGTTGAAGACTAATAAAATTAAAGATAACGACCAAGTTGTTGAACCATTATTTATGATGTTAATTGATAATTAGAGCCGAGGAACAAAAAATAGCACGCTAACTTTTCTTATAACCCCTCCATTCTCACATCACCAGACAAAACTCTTGTCCCTCCACTTTCATTTGTTTAGTAGTATTTTTACCCCTAAACCATGATTACACAAATAGACAATAGTAATGTATTATAAATTAATCCCCGGAATATATTATTTTTCTTAAATGGTTTAACACGTCCGCATGACAGCATGCGTATTTATTTTGAGAAACAGTACTAATCTTCGTAGCATGCCAGAAATGAGTTGGTAGACCAAAATGTCAACTAAAATATTCTCCCTCATCTTTTTGTATGATGCTGAAAATGGCTACTTTTTCAAGTGTTCCGAAACTATTTATTAATTGGAAATTCACATACACCTGTACGGATTTAAGTAGCGTATAAATTTAACTTTGCTTAAAAAAAACAAAAAATCACTCAAAAATTGTTGAATAGGAACTTCAATAAATTTTAAACTTCAAAAAAAAAACACACAACAAAATATGCCTTTCTGGTATAAGCCCAGCTAACCACCAGGCTCTTGATTCTTGAATTAGAACAACGACAAATTAATCACCTCTTAAAATTTAAGTAGGAAATCTGTAAACATGTTATGCACGACCTATTTTGCCAGAGATACAACAGGTTCAAGTTAAGACCAAAAACCGCATTTCTACAAGAATAAAACAGCTAATATCACTTTCAATCAAAACAAAACTCAACCGGTACAAGAATCTCCTTATTCCGAAGGATCAATCCTGAAACTTTGAGTACAATGACAACAAAACCACAAACCGACGCTTGACCTTTTATTGGCCCTTTATAATAATAAGTTGGCGCTTTTAATATGAATACTACACATTGTACACCAAAATTTCCCTATATATCATCACACTTCCACCTAGGACGCAACAATATAAGGGTACGAAAATTTTCAAAGAATTGTGGATCACCTGGCAAAAAAATACGGAAAAAATGGAACACGATAAAAACTGAATGGTACAAGCTCCACCCAAACGACTGAAAAATCCAAAGGATTCAGGATGAGAGGATAGATTGCAAGGCAAGCTGCTGCTGAGGCTGCAAGGAAGAAAACGTTGATGCGAGTGCAGATGGTGGTAATGTTTGTTGAAGCTGCCTTAAGAGATTCACCATCCGACCAGCAGTTTGCTCTGAAGCCAGATCTTTCCCAGCGCACAGAACCTTCGACGAAAAATTAGAAAACACAAAGAAAATTAAGCAAAACTATAAGATGAGAGAAACTTGCACCAAGAAAGATCAGAATACACTTAAAATATTGATCATTAAAAATAAAATAAAATGGAAAATAAGCTGCCATTGCAAGAACAGTAAGTCTAAAATGAGCAAGACACCTCCAGACAATTTTTGGCAAATATTGACAACAGAAAGCACAAGTATGAGTACTCAAATTTACAGCTCAATGAACAGAAGAAGAGGAGATAATACCTCTGCAAAAACAGCAACAATTTTGGGAAGATATTGATGGTTGGGCCCCAAAAGTTCCCCATCGGACCTGCACATGGAGGAATACGTTTCTCAAGTTCGTGTGAAGAAGCGGACAATGTTCTAAAGAATTTTAAAGCAAAAAAGGAAAGAGAACGGTGACTATAGATCAAGTTCACAAGGTCCGTCATCAATAATGTTATTTACCTTTCTACCATTGAACAAAGCTGATCGTGCACAACTTTAGCCTCAATCAAGTCGCTCTTAATCGGCAAGCAACTTAGCCAGGCTGGGATAATCTGCCAAATGGAACAACAATCACAACCAAAGGAGAGCAGATGTATCGAATTTTAGAAGATAGTAGCATCACAAGAAATGGGGTCAAAAAATGAAGAAAATGCAAACAAATCATGAATACTTTAGGGAGGAAAAGTGTTAGCATCTGTCCCGTCTCAGATATGAAACTGATTCATCAAGATCACAAAAAGATCCAAAACCATCAATGCCTTGAAATTATGCCCTGTAATTACCAGCATATGTTCACCACCAGTGCAAGAGTTTCACATAAACGTACACATGTAATTAATAATGATTTGAGCTTTTCTATATTCATCAAGCTCTAAGTGCCGTTTTGACGAAAAGTTTAAATCATTATATATTCCAAGCTATCCAGAGAGTAGATACAGTACGGCACATTATATTCCCGCAAGAGAGAAGTGTTATTATCCTTGCGAGCAATTGCTTTAATTATCAAAAGATATAGAAATGACAATAAGACAAATCACTATTTTGGGGCAGGATGTAGGTCAGTACTGATGATATTAACTCGTAATAAATCAGTTACAATTTAGTCACCTGGGATGCATCTACACAGTCCCGATGGAATTGGCATATTTTACCAAGAGCTGAAACGGCATTATCGTATACCATGACATTATCTGAATGCTGTGCATTAGGATGCCTTATTATGATATCCAATCGAGAAAGAGCCTCTGCAAGATGCAAAAGGATGACACTGATAAGCTCTTTGATGCAGAATTATCATCAGCGCTAAATCTCATCAAAAAAAGAGTGCTACCTCCAACAAGTGGCCGGAAAACTGCTCCACCAAACTCCGCACATACACCAATTCCATAAACAGCCGCCTGAATGAACTAAAAGAATTACAAGAAGCTTATGTATATAACCCTACGAAATGTAATCGTTAATTACTGGCAGACCTGGCGAACATCAGAATTTTCATCCTTGCATGCTTCCAACAGGAAAGGAAGATAAGTGTTATAGTATCTGCATCACCAAAAAATGTAGCATATATGATAAATAGAATGTGGATGTTGCAAGTGAGAAAAAAGAACTAGAAAGAATAGAACTGCATGCCAAAGCTTGAAAATTGAATGCTTACTTAAGGGCTGCTTCCCGACAGTGCTCTGCAACATCATCAAATATACAGATAGCAATTCTTCTCTCTTCGGGTGTTGCATCCTTACCCTGCACGGCAAAATTTTCTTCAAAAACCAATAAATAACCACACTTTCCTAGATTTCTTCAAAGAGGAGAAGAGATGTTGCAATCAAGAATTGGACGCAAACTATACATACTCATCATTCAAGTAAAAAATCTGGGCTACATTTAAGGTTAATTATGCAAACTTCTATTTAGGTGACATCATAAGCCCAATTGTATGTATCAGAATGAACTCACCCACATGGGCGTTAGGTACGAAGATAACTCGTCGATGAAGGGCAAGAAAGAGGCCTTGAAAATTTTGATCAGAGTACCCAAGCAATCACCAACCTGGACCATACGATGGAACATGATGTAATAACAGATAACAGTTGTACATGTTCCGAAAACACAACGGGTCAATCAGTCAACATACTTGATTGAAGAGTTCCTCTTCTTGCTCATTTTCCTCTTTCAAAAATTCCCCTTCTTCTGCATCAAAGTCTTCTGCTTTGGCTCTTTCCTCCCTCTCTCTTTTTCTGGACGAGCTAGCAGTGATCACTTGCTTTATCTCATCAACAATACTCCTAACTTGTTTCTCATCCAGAAGAGGTCCTGAAATCTGAAAACACATATGGTGGAGTGATTAGTTCCTAGGATCCACTCTAGCGGACATCCCCAACAGCTTAGATTACATGGTATACACCCAGTTATGGCGGGAGCATGTATTTTGAAACAAGAAAAGTAATAGCATGCCATGAGTAGTTGAGGTTAGCAACTCCAACAACATTGAACTATTAAAGCTGGCAAATGGTCAAGAAAAGCCCAAGGAGAGGGGATAGTTAAAAAAGTTTGTTGTCGTCATTTTTAAGTACCTCTATGCATTCATTCAAAGAATCCAACATGCTTGCACAAATTTCTGTTTCGGGTTCCTGAAAAATGAAGACCATGTCAAAAGAAAGTAGCATGGAGAAATCAGACTTGTCAAGAGCACAATTGTCTATGCTATCGGCAACAATCAAAGAACAAAATTTTTAACGTTAATAAAAATATATGACCTTGTGTAAAGCTTCCACCAAAGCGGGTAAAATATAGTCAGAAAGCTGCTTTATATAAGACTGGTCACGACCTTGAGATAACCCCTTCTCAACTGCTAATTTAGCTGAACGCAACAACTCCGGCATGGCTACATATATTTAGAAAGATTGCACCAAAAATAGACTATGGTTAGAAAATGCTTGTTTTAAAACAGTCCACTTCCAATTAAAGCTATTATACCTGAAACAGCAGCCCTTCTAACTTCTTCATGGAAATAAAATTTGAGAAGTGGAACCAAAATTGGAGCAACCTGCACAAGAAAACTCTTGATGAATTTCATAAACCCATAATATGCCCAAATAAAACTATCAAGTATGCATGTAAACTTTACTTGATCGATCCATGGAAAAAATCCTTCCTTCAATTCATCAGCATAGCAACACAACATGTTGCAAGCCGTTGCTTTTTCCTCCAGAACACTGGTCTTTATTCCTATCCTTTTATCCCCTAGAGTAATGGTCTCGATGCTGCAAGAAATCAATGGCCTATAATTTGAAACCAAGAACTCCTACAGCAGAAACTTTTCAGAAGCCAAAAAGCATATAGAACAGGATAACAGGAGCCCCATCCCCTCAAAAAGAAAAAGCATAGTATATTGTATCTATGTAAAATTAACAATGAAGTCATCTGAATCATTAACATACGGTGGAGCTTAAGCTTTTATGAGCAGCCATCTTACCTTTGTGCTTTAAAAAACTGAATAGAGCATTTGATTAACAGATCTCCCTTTCACAAAACTACCTTCTCGGTCAAAATTGTCAAGAAAAGCTAAAAATAAAAACTTCGGTGATTGTTTCTTTCCATACTAAAGGGAACTCTGTTTATTAAAGTTGTTCGGGACAAAATATACATTACTAAAATGTGCTACAAAGGAAATTCCCTTTGAACAAAGATTATGGTGAGAAAAGAAAAGGGAATGACTTCCAAGCATCACCACTCAAAAAAGAAATTCAGACCTTTCATCATCGGATTCGTCAATGTCAACATCTGAATCAGCAGATGTGATGGTCACATCAGGCTTGAGTTGAGCAGACAGAAGCAAAGGCGGCATGACAACATTCATGTAAGGGAGAAAGTCCTGCCCCAAACATTTGCAAAGTCTTGCCCATGCCTATAACGTGTCACAGTAAAACCAATATTTACATTACTTGGCAGAAGAAAAAAAATGGCATGTATTCTTTAGGAGCTTATATATCAGCTGATCTGTACTAGCGACCAACGCATACCTGCAACATATAGCTAGATGTCGGATCATCTGTTTCCAACTGGGATCCTTGCAATGACATTAGGACTTCCATCACCTTCAAAAATTTCAAAAACAAAAAAAGGCTTCATTCAGCTGATGCGACTGTGGAGTAAAAAACAAAAAGACTATATACTGGTAATAACCTGCTTAGCGTCATCCCTGAACTTATCCTTTCCAACAGCCATCCCAACCAGACTAATACATTCCATAGATTTGGCACGAAGCATGCGATTAGCCTTGTCGGTCGCATTCACCAAAATAGCTTTCAGATAGGGCATAACAGCATCGAAATACTTCTCAAAGTGCTCCTGTCAACATCAATTTCAGTCAAGAAAGAATCATAGAGGAGAGAGAAAATATCAACCAGATGTATTCGATTGGGAACTACCTGCGATGAATCAGCAACTGATGCCAAAGCAGTCAGAGCCCCTTCCTGTACCATTTGCTTGCCATTCTACATAAAAATAAAAATAAAAAGATAATAAATGAGTAAGCAGCAAACAAATAACCAATTTCGGCAAAACCATATCACCACAATGGACACAGGGATGCTATGAGTAGTAGAATGCTGCTTCTCAACTCATCACAGTTGAATGAGATGAGAGATATCCAATATTGCATATCTTCCGCTCATCCAACGGTGATGAGGTGAGTAGTAGCATCCCTCCTTCCCACCACAATAACAAAAACCAACATCAATGCGGATATGGTCCAGAATGATCCTAACATAGCATAGGCTGAACTGAAGCATGCATTCACGGATTGATGAAACAGCATGAAGATACACTAATCCACAAACTCAAATAAGCAGATCATCAACAAGACAATACACACCTGAAGTAATACAAGCAGCTTGCTCACAATCCCATCCAAGTAAGGCAATAGGATATCAGGGGTGCAGTTCTCACTGAAATTTAACACAGCCGAAGCAGCATGAGCCTGCACTCTAGGGTTTTGATAGTCATCCATAGCAGCAGCTAACGCAGGAAGCACCCTCTGATGGTACTGAACTTGCAAGTCTGGGCCCAAATCAGTGGATAGTTGGCCAATGGCATTTATCGCTGCCCAACGCACACGAGGGTGTGGATCATGAAACGAGTTAAGAACCATGGAAACTACTTGTTCTAAATTTTTTATCATCACCTGCAAAACCAATATCAATTTGGTTTATCTTTATCGAGAAATTTCAATTGTAGCTTTGTAGTCCAAGACAGCCTTGCTTAAAAATAAGTTTTGATGCATCCAAGAATTAGTTACATTTCATCATACACTTACATATCGACAATATCTAACAGATTACACATGAAGGTGCATGACATGTTTGAATTACGAGAAGTTATGAACTACCAATGTTTTGGATTTATGGAAATAAATCTTTTTATCTCGGTAGATGAAGGCAAACCCAATCTCAAAAAATAAGTTCAGATGCATTGAGGTGCATTACAGTTGGCACCTGCACAATATTTTCAACTAACCAAGTGCGAGACTTTCTTCTAATTGCGATCAACTTCAAACCAACCTATGGTATGGATTACCAGGGAAATTAGATTCTAGCTCAGTGGTATAAAGTAAACTCTATTGTAAAATAAGATCAGATGCATATAGCTAAAGTACATCTGACACCTGCACATGATTTCCAAACTAATATGACCAACTTTGAATAACCATGTTATGAATCATCGCAAAAACTAGAATGAAGCTTGGCAGTTTTAAGGCATTGCCCATCTCCACCAGTTGACCAACTAAACATTATCAAATTCAAGAAGTTGTTATAATTATGAGTGATAACACCTTTGAACAACCCTCTGCAATCTGAGCAAGGCAGATGAGAGCAGCATGGTGCTTCTGCCACTCAGGAGCTCCTAAATAAACCGGCAAGAGCTCTGAAGCCACCGGCACTATCGTGTTTCCGCCCAAGGATATAGCCAGCCTGTCCAAGTACTCCTGGCCCACGCTATAATTAGTGGTCTCACCCGCATCTTCGTCCTCAGTCTCAGCCCCATGCCACGCAGGCTCATCTTCAATGTCCTCCAGTAGCTTCATCAGTATCCCAAACAGCCTCTGCACAAACTGTGGTAGCTTCCTCATCATCCCAGGCGCCCTCTCCCTTGCCTCTGCCAGCGTAATCACAAACTCAATCGCCAGGTGGCGCGTCCCCTCCTCCAGCCTGTCCTCAGCCTCAGCAATCTGAAGCATGGACCCAACAACTTCCACAATTTGCCTCCTAAGGAACCTGGGCTCAGTCCCGGCCAAGTCGATCATCAGCTCGAGAGCCTCCTGAGCTGTGGCCTCCTGACCGTGATTCAACGCCTCTGTAAGCGTCTGCATCATAGCTGGCAGCAAGTCCTGGAACCTGTCCCTGTCCTTGACATTCTCCAGACACTGAATGAAGTTGATGGCGGCACCGAGAGCGGCAATCCTAACATCCTCATGGACGCCCGGGCTCAAACACTGCAGGAACACACTGTGAAGAGTGGTCAAGTGGGGGATTAGGGTTTCGCCAATGTACTGTGCCAACTGTGCGAAGATTAGCAAAGCAGACTGTTTTAGCTTGATGTTATCGGAGACGACGCAGTGGAACATGAAGGGGAGGAGGTCGGGCCAGGCTCCGATGGGGAGGATGGAAGAAGCGAGCTCGGAGATGGTGTCGCATAGTTTCTTGGTGATGGATTTGACGGATTCACAGTGGATAGAGTCTAACAGGATGGA